>JAEQBH010006129.1:0-284076 GCA_016808115.1 Tetrastigma voinierianum
TAATTATCAAAGTTAATGTAATATATTTGATCTAATTATTTCAATCATTGTTATCTGAAGGAAATGAATAATTATCTACGACCTATGGAAATTTTTTTTTGTAGAATGGAGAGAAATGAAATATAGAAATTGACCAAATTATCTTTGTGTTTTAAACTTTTTATCATTTTACTAGTAGTTTAGGAGTTTAACTTCATAAAAAATTGTATAAGTTGCTAATAAAGTTTTTTGTATTTGTAGAGGTTAAGAGATTTTCTAAAATTTATTTATATATCAATTTAGCATTACAATTGCTTTTGAATCTCTTTTGTCATAAAGATATAAAAATAGTAGTTGGAGTTGATAAATTTTTTCTACTTATTTTTTTCTAATAGTATACATTTGTAAATAAAATGCTAGGTTAAAAATATCTCTCTAGTGTTCAATACCTTGGACAATTCAACTTCATGATTGACGATGATTTTATATATATATATATATATATATATACATATACTATATATATATATATATATATATATATATATATATATATATATAAGATGAAAAGAAAAATTGTGCAATGATAATACAGTACAAAATGTTGTGATTTCTTATGCATTTACGTGGTTGTATCATTAGTATTTTTTCCTTTTTTGCATTAAAATATAATTTCTTTTATGTATTGATCCCTTTTAGAACAATTTCATGTCTCGTTTGAGTTTATTATCTTATTATAACTGCTTTTTAAATGCCGGATTTTTTTGGCAAACTAAAAAATCAAGTTATTATAATCAATGATCGGTGTTTTTGGATTGATACCAAGTGTATGCAAGCTATATCCTTTTTCATTGAATATTGGATACTTTATGTCTTTTGATTTGCTTTTGGTTCTAAAAATTTGTAGTTTACATTCATGTGTTTTATTATATTATCATCTTTTAGGTCTATAGCTCAAGATTTCCTTTAGGATACTATTCATTTTTATAGAATACTATTAATACATTCTTTTCATAAGTAGTGATGAGTTGTCCTCTAATATTAATCCATTTTAGCATAATTTTTATTTGAAATGACAAGTCTAGTGAACATTTTTTTGAATAAATTATATTTCACTTTGTTTAAACTTTAATTATTAATTTCTGATAAATAAAGTCATACCCCCATGTATATATGCTTATTTGTCCACTAATTCATATTATCGTGATTCACTTTGTTATTTTTCGGATATAGAAGATATATAATATTATCAACCTTTTTTTGTTATGTTATTGTCTCTTTTCTATAGGTCGACCGCTATGATGTCATTTTCATCTTGATGATATCTGATGGAATCATCGATCATGCAGCCAATTATTATTCTAATTTGAGTTCAATTTTTATTTAATACTGTAGAAACTCACCACCTGACCTCATCAAAATAATAAAGCAATGTCTTAGGTGGTGTTTGTTTTTTTCACTTAATGTTGAATAAAACTTTTTTTGAGTTTAATGCTTAATAGTTCTTAATAACATTAAGTATTAAGTTGTTTGTTTTTTAACATTGGCTAGCGAGTAAGGATGGCAACGGGACGGATTATTTCGGGTTCTCACCCCACCTCGCTCTTAATGAGACGAGTTTAATTTAATTGTAATCGGGTTTTTAGCAGGTTTGAGTTTATTTTCTCAAATCAAGAAGAGACGGGTTAAGGATGGAGTTGGTATTGTTACCTTATGGAATTATATTTTAAAAATAATTTTTTATTATTTTATTTTATATTTAATATAAATAATAATTATTATTATTATAATATTTTAATAATAATTTATAAAAATTCATAATATTTTACATTTTATGAAATATATTAATTTTAATATAATAAAAATAAAAGCATATATAAAAAATAAAAACAAAATCAAATGTAAGCGGACGGGTTTGGGGAATTTTCTCATCCTCGCCTGATCAGTTTAATTTTAAATGAGACAAGTTTGAGGTGAAAAATAAACAATGAAGTCGAGGATGGGGCGCCTCGTCCCGAGCCTCGTTATTAAATCACTTTAATAGTGTGTATTCTGCCATACTCATTGTTGGGAAACAATATAGTTTTTCACTTGTTTAATTGGAAAATGACTTTTAAGGTAAAAATAAATATTTTTTCACTTTTCTATTGAACTTTTTAAATTTCGACAATAAGTCATGAAAATTTAAAAAAACAAACAACAATCTTTGAAAGCTAAATAACTGACGTTAAGTCGAAAACAAGCGTCAGCCTTAGTACAGTTGGACTAGAAGTTCTTTGCTTAGTTTTATATCTATCCTTATAAAAATTGAAAATATGTTGCTTTTTTTTCTTTTTGCTAAAGAAATATATGTTTTAGGAAAAAATATTTATTTGACTATGTAAACTCATGTCAAAATTGAAGACTTATTTGATAATCATTTAAAGGGATAAATTTTTCATGCTACAAGGCAAAAGAAAATGGCTTCCTTCTAGTAAAATCATTTCAATAAACCATTCTTGGATACAACCAACATTCTATTTGTAACACCCCAAATTATACCATGATAGTTTTATAACATGTTTAGGGTATAATAAAAGTAAATGTATATTTTTCTGGAATAAAATGAGGCTAAAAATAAAATATGCAAAAACTCGGAATTAATACACAAGTTAAGGGTAAATTCTAAATTCGGGACACAGGTCGTATAATAATAAGTTCATATGTCAAAGTAGGATTTGAATAAGTTAAATGGAGAATAGAATGAAAATGGGGACCAAAGTAAAAAGTCAAAAAAGGTTTAGGTCAAACGTAGCGCTTATTTTAATCTAAATATCTCTCATTTGGGGGCATTATGTTGAACCGTCGGATGGGAGAGAAAGAAAAGAAGAGAAGAGAAGAGAGGAGAAAGAAAGGAAGAAAGGAAGAAGAAGAAAGAAGAAGGAAGAAGGAAAGGCAAAGGTGTGGATTTTTGTATCGAATTTGTTAGGATTTGTATGGATACTTGTTTGGAGGTTTGGAATACCTCTTTTTGTATAGAATCCTTGTTTGGAATGGTTTTTTGGTTTGGTTGTGGTCCTCAATGAGGAAAATTTTATATAGAAAAAATGTTCGGTTTTAGGGGAGATGCTGTCCATTTTTTTTAAACTCATATTCTTGTTTTGGCCATAACTTGGACATCACTCATCCAAATTGAATTATTCAAATTTCTAGGTAAACTAAACTTATAGGAAAACAAATCTCCCTGAAATAGGTGTATGCAGAATTTGGATACAGTGTACCTGAAAAGTGATCAAAGTGAGGAGGGCTCTATTTTGGGTCAGTGCGATACAGTTTTGGGTTTTGGAACAGTTTTGGTATTTAGGTCATAAGTTGAGTTTCACTCATTCAAATGGAGTGGTTCAAATTTTAGAGTAAACTAGACTTCTAAGAGAACAAATCCTCCTAAAATAAGTATATCCAAATTTGGACTCCATTAAACCCAGAAAATTCTTCAAAGTAAGAAAACAATTTATGTCACTAAATACATCTTGGTCCTTAGGCTGGAGTAATTCTAATTGTTTAAATCATAACTTGAGTTATAATTGTCCAAATGAAGTGATTCAAATTTCTATACAAACTAGACATTTGGGAGAACAACTTTCATGAAGAAATTATGGTCAAATCATGTCTCTATCATTCCCAAAAAAATTTCAAATATAGGACACAATTCTAGATTCCGTTCCTGGAAACTATCTAGGAGCAATTCAGCATGTTTAGACCATATCTCCCAAATTAAAAGTCAAAATAACATGATTTTTGAACCATAAGAAACTTAAGACATAGGGGTATATTGAGTTAGAAGATCACTTTCTCTAACAATCTCGGTTACATGGTCAAAAATTGTAGTCTAAAATGGACTTAGGAGCTGCCTCGAGGTGTTCGAGCAGAATTGGTTATGAAAATTGAAATTGTATAAAGGTTATATAAATGTATTGGTATATGAAATAATGCATCATAGTAATATGATCATGATAACATGTGTTATGAAAACTAAAGATAATACACGTATAATTTTGTTTTTATGAAAAGGAAATACGAGTTAAATGTTTATAAGGATTATTTGATAGCAGATATCATAAGTATACACATGATATCGAGTGGTTATTCATATATGAGATCTTTTCTAATACGAAAGATTGTTAGAAAACATAATAAAACTGATTATGCATATGGCCTAGGGTAGTTGGATAAGGTAGGCGTAGATAGGGATACAATTGTTGCAGCATATAATTGACAGATATCGAGGCCCTATTTGGGTCAATGACATAGATCCCGTTTAGATCATTATAGCGGCTCCGTTTTGGTCGCTCTGAGATAGAATCGCATCTTGTAGTGATAGTACCTTGAATTTTATCTGATTCTTTCCGTGTCGCCCAGGTTTATGCGAGGCATGAAATATAAAAGCAAATGACAGTATCGCCAAATGAGATGCATATGATATATGGCATGATATATGAGAAGCATAATATTTGCTATGTAATGATAGTATACGATTACAAGAACAATAAGTAAAGTGTAAGATAACCACGAAAGAGTATATGAAAATATGATAGAAATGAAACATGTTATGAAAAAATAGATATGAAAAATGGATAAGTATATGTAAATGTTATATTTGTCATAAGTATACGCATGTGTCTAAAGTGAGATGATCCTCATTAGGGGTCGTCCACAAGTATTATTCCCACTAAGCTATAAGCTTAGTACGGGTGTTTCATTCGTGTAGGTATAGAAGAGGAAACCAGAGGACATGACAATCGCATGACAATCAAGCCAACACATCGCTGGGTACTCCTTTGGAGACCATTTGGTCTAAAGGTATATGTATTTTGTTTTCTTGTAAATGATATGAAATATTGTAAATGTTGAACACTTCCATATATGGAGCTTCTATATATTTTGTAATCCGATGCTACAGAATATATTACAAGTTAAATGTTTAACATTATATAAATGAACAAGTTTAGAGTTTATAAGTTTATAATAAATAGAACAAAAAAATGACACCCTCGCTTGACACCGAGTGCCAAGTTGGGGGCGTCACACTATTAACTTAGATATATATTGGTCAAGACATAGTATTGAAACAAATCATCTAACTTTCTTATATCAGTAGTGGTGATTCACATCTTCTTCTACCATTCAAAAGGTACGCCTCCATACTTGTCTTTTGGATATAAGTTATCTAGGCATAATTTGATTTCATCGAACCTAAAGAAGAATTAAGTTTAAATCTTAGTTGTTCTATGATTTTAATTAGATGAGTTTGTTAAGCTTTTGTATATTTTTCTAGATTTTGGTAACTTCTTGCAATAAACTAAATAATCAACCAAAATACATGTGTGTCTTTACAAATTAATTAATTATGAGTAATCGTGTTATGTTATAATGAACATTTACACTATTGGCACATGTGTAGGATGTGTTGATTTGCAATAGTCTATTTCTATTAAATGATGACTTATGAAAACATCTAACTCCATCTAAGTAATAAATGTAATTATTCATTGAACTAATCTTATCTCCACATTTTAATAGGAACAAAAGGCCTCATGTGGTGGTTTTGATGGGCCCGATGCACTCTCCTATGGGAAGATCCTCCACTGCCTATTCATTGAAGAATGTTTTGTATCCCTACTCATAAAATGTATAAATAGTGGGAATATATACAAATGTAATTTTGGATCAATGGATATATAGATAGCCTTTATTTCGATATCCATGACTTTGATATTGTTTTTTTTTCTAATCAATATGATTTTCACAATAACTATGAATATTATATTAGGATTTATATATAATCAATGAAATTAATGCAAATAGGATTTTTAATGTAAGAAAGAAGATGACACTTGTAAAGAGTGTCAAGGTTCAAACAAGAACATATAAAAATCAATGACGCTCATAAAAGTGTCATAGTAAAGATATTAGGTTGAAAAGATTACGACACTTCTTTCGAGTGTTAATGTTTTTATCCAAAATGATGATGCTTGTAACAAGCGTCAATGTATTTAAATATTTACACTACCATGAGGTTTTGGGGAAGCGTCATTGTTACTCTTCCTTAACACTTTAAACGCGTTATTGATTGACTTTTTCCTTGTAGTGTGACAAGCTTTTAGTGAGTGTAAAAATTAAGTAAAAATGTAGGCCCGTACGCGCAAGTATACGCATCGAGTTCACGTAGTATAGTGGCTCGTCAAGTGTCGTTCCCACGAAGAAGCGTCTTAGAATCTTGACTTAGCAGCTTTAAATAATATTTGGATCTCAGCTTGTAGTGAATTAATACTAATTTAAATAGAAACTAATATTAAACTATTGAATTAATTGATTGATGGAAAAACTAGGGAATTACCGTCACCTGCCACACTCGATGGATTCTAACCTAGATAGATTGTTTATTTAATATTTCATATGATTTACGCTAGCGAGTTGATCATGCATACAAGATATTCTCTCTCGAGATATATCTGTCTATCTCGCCGATTAAATTGTATTCTCGTCTCTGTCTTGGCCCCTCGACTCTGAAAGCGGCAAATGTATAAACTACTAATGCCACACTTGGAACCAGGATATCTACATTCCCAGATTGACGATTGTTGCTTTATTCCTTATCCACGAGTCATCACTCTCTCTCGATCTCAAACTCCTAGCAATGGCATGCCAAAGTTAGTCAAACCTGACATGTAGTATTATAAATAAAGCAAGTCGATAAAAATCATACTTATATTATTTAAAATGAAAAATTAAACTAATCCATCTGAGTGCGGTTAGGTTTTTGTGAAATACAGAAACGAAACCTAGAACATCTCTATGTGGGAAGAAAACCATCAAAGAAAGAAAAAAAAGAAGAGGATGAAAATAACGATTTTGAGTAAGCTCCATCTCCTCTTCTTCAATCTTCTTCTTCTTCAAGCTTTTCCCACCCCGAAGATGTGTGCCATAGGGTGTTTCCACCCCTAAGGAGCTTCTCCGCAGCTCAATCTATACAAATCCTCCTCCTTTTCAGTCCTCGAGTTTAAGCTTTAAAACCCTCCATTATGGAGAAACAAATGGGCTAAAAATCCACAAAACCAACCCGAACAATCGCGGCGTCATTACATAACGTTCTGGCGTCGAGGATCTATTTAGCGTCGCGGCGTTGGTTCCCAGGCTTCACGGCGTTGATGCGGTCCTATTTTTCTCCCAACCGTAAGGTCATAACTTTGTTATCCGAACTCCGATTTGGGTGTTCTCGGTACTGTTGGAAAGATCTTGAAGTGTAGAATCCATCCATAAATGGCTTGATTCAATAAGAGCTCATATGATATCTGAAAACGTCAAAATTCAGTATCCTTTCTCTTTGAAGGTCTTTGCGATGTTCTTTGATTTCTTGAGCTTAGAACTTGCATAACTTCTTTATTCGAACTCAATTTTGTGTTCTTAGTATCCATGGAAGCTTTTGAATTTAGAATCCATACATATAAATTTTACTTCAATTGGAGCTCATATGATGTCCCGAAAGCGTCATATCTGATGGTTGCTTACATGTGAGTTTTCCACCAATTTGCACAATTCCACCAAATGGATGACACGATCATAAGTATGAACTTTTAGAGCTTTAGGGAACTTATTTAACATAAAAACACTAGAAAAATTAACTAAAGCATAGGGATAAAATGAGTATTTAAGATACTCATCATGAGTATCTAATTGAAAGCCCTTGGATAGAGGTTAAGTTTTAGGTATCTTTAGGGTACCAAGGATCTCCATGTTGACATAGGCGCTCTTGAAGTGGTTGGTTTAGTGATTCACTATTATGCGAAGCTATGTGGATGATAAAATTCCACTTCTTGTTATATCTTTATGATGGTTGGAAAGCATTTCGTGGAAAAGTGTCAAGCGAACGCCTACATTATTCTAATATGGAGCGAAGTATGTGGTGTGTTATGAAATTTACTTGTCATCTGATATAGTTTGCGGAACTTCATTTCAGCTTTGGAGGTTGTTTACTCGATTTTTAGATGATTAGTAGGCACAGAGGGTATCCGGAATCAACAAAATTTATAAACCTAATTCCTCCTACTACTGTAGCATAGCTACTGCAATATAGTGGCTCTATGGTCAAACACAGGGATGGGTTTTCTTCACACAAATGACTTGCAGTTAAGTCCAAAATGGTGACTTTGGTTTGGATTCAGGGTTTTTGTAAAAACAATGAGTTGAATTGGTTGAAAACTGAAAATGAAATAAGTAAAAAAATGTAAAATATAACTCCTTGAAGTGTTAGGTCACTGGGGTTGGATTCTAGAGCGTGAGGGTTTCGGGGTCCTTTCCTGCGTTAGAGGAGGATGACCTATAGTCATTTCCCTAACGAATCTTCATTTAACTATAAAATTGACCCTTGATAAATATCCTTTGAAAAGTAATCCCTTTGGTCATTAGTGCTCTCGATCATTAAAACCGCAGAGTCACCTTGACTCACCTTATGATGGATCATAAATGATAACTAACAAACATCGATGGATCTAACATTAAGCATCGATAGACTGATAGCTTACCAGAAATAATAACTGATCAAGGTGACTCAAGGGATCAAAACACAAAAAGTTAAAGGGAGAAACGATGTGACGGTGGATACTGCATGAAAAACATGGAACCTCGGCTGCCTCGGGATCCTTTGCCAGGTAAATTCTTCTTGAGGAGAAAGAGGTTCTAGCCACTCATCCTCCGAGTTGTCATCCTCGGAGGGTGTTTGGCTAGTGAGAAAGGGAGAGAAAGTGAAGGAAAAGGAAAGAAAATGAGAAAGAGCGGGAGGCTAGTGAAAGGTTCCCGCCAGTATTAATGAGTAAAAGGTACATCAGTGTCTTGTTTGAAGGCTTTATAGCCAAACTCCTTTACAAAATACGAAAAACAAAACAAATACTATTACAAGGGGACAAATTGGAAAGAAAACCAAAGAGCAAAGTCAGCGGGGAAAGGTGAGCAGTGGCGAGAAACTGAGGCAATTTTGCGAGGTTGCGAAAATTTCTGACCCTATCTTTTCTTCGCACTACCTTCTCTTTTAGTTTTTTGATTTGCGACTATGAGTTGAACGGATTCTCCATGGTTGAGGCATAATCCCTATCTATGGTATAAAAAGCCTGCAAAAACAACAAAACTTGCCACAAATTTTGATTAGTAGCTTTGCTATGTCCTTAACATGCCAATTGGGTTAATTAGGCTTATTAGTACACAAAAAGTGCTCAAAACCTGTATTAATAAGGGTGTAAAATAGTACTTTTTGGGTAGTAATCACTAGATCGTTGAAATTGTTCTGTGATATTTTCGTAGTTGTATCTTTCTCTAGGAATACTAGGAGCGCTTCTCACTCCAAGCACATTGATGTGAAGTTCTTTTTGGTTAAAGAAAAAGTTGCAAAGTCCCTCATTTTAGTTAAGCATACGCCTACAACTAGCATGTTGATAGAACCATTAACCAAAGGCTTACCTATTTGTGTGTTTTAAGAACACGTTACCCGCATGTGATTGTTAGGAGCCTAGACTCTTTGTTTTAGTAGGAGTTTTACCTTTTCATGTATTTTGTAAGGAAAGCTCATGTTTTTTTTTTTTTCCGTTATTACATGCAAATTTTGACTTTTGTCATTATCTTATGATTTTGTGTCATTTTGACCAGATTAATTATATAACGATGTTTTCTTTTCTGATGAATCATTTCTTGTCGTTTAAATCTTACAGATTAGTAGCACCCTAGTGTATATCTGATTGTGCATCCTCTTGGTATATTAATTGTATATGATTGGATTTATCAAGGTATCTGAGAGTCTCTTATTGAAATATTTGAGTTATGATTTGATTAGCGTCTGATTAATAATACGATTTGTCGTCCTGCCGATTGTGTTAATTGTATATGATTGGTATATTTATCATCTCTTTGTGAAAGCATTTGAGTTATGATTATGTCATCCAAGTAGAAGAATGTTGGATTAATTTATTAATTATGGACTAAGCATAATCATATTACAATTTTAATTGTATAATTGTGCATGTTAATTATGGATCATTTGCGAGATGATTTAATATTAACTATCTATATGCTCATGACTTTATCTTCTCCCTTGTTTTGGTAAGCTCATTGGACCAAAGCCCAATTGTTCCTTTATGCTCTATATATCTATAAGTAAATAAAGTCCTAGAATTTGATAAGAGTTGTAGAACACACTTAAGAGAGAAGGAAATAACTATCTTCAACCCTAGTTTTTCTTTTATCTCTTCCCTTGTAGATTTATGAAACAAATGACAACCAATAATCTTGGATCTATCTGGGTATGTTTCACATGCTTCAAATTTATATGCTTTTTTTCTATAAAGTTATTTTTGTAATATATTTATTGGGTCTTTTGATTGTTAATCAATTGTTTTGAATAATAAATACTATTGATTTACAAAATAATCTAGTATCATTGGAAATGTGTTTTGTATGCAGTGAAGTGGAAGAGAGAGTTTGATGCAGCTTACCATACTGACAAGCATCACAGAACATAAAATTTGTATGATATAGGGAACTTGTACATTCAACTGAGATAAGACTTTTTGTAGAACCATCTTATTTAGGTTACCAAGGCGACTATGCCACAAATTCAACAAGGACTCTGCATTACAAGCAGAACTGGAAACATCAATACCATGAACACATGTTGGTGGAGCACCAAAATTTCTTTGAGTAGAAAACTGTGTATTAAAGCTGTTGTGACAATCTGAGGATGAGTGAGCACTTGAGGTGGAATTA
The DNA here is from genome assembly GCA_016808115.1 of Tetrastigma voinierianum. NCBI lineage: Eukaryota > Viridiplantae > Streptophyta > Magnoliopsida > Vitales > Vitaceae > Tetrastigma > Tetrastigma voinierianum. The sequence goes on from JAEQBH010006129.1 coordinate 10,768, forward strand.
AGATTCAGTACGTAGAGTCCATTTTTAAGAGAGCCTTGCAGAAGAATCTCTTTCGACCGTTTGTCCTTAACATAGCAGGATGCAGAGTCAAATTCCACAATGACATCGTTTTCCAACGTGAATTTAGATATACTGATGAGATTGTAGTTATTGAAGGAACAAGCAAAATGTTCCTCAGATGAAGTGGTTTAAAACCAGGCATATTAAAGTGACCAATATGATATGAATAGTTGAATCCATCGCCCCAAAGCAAACATCATTACCAGAATAATAGGATTTTGCAGTCATTGTGTTTCCATCTGAAGTCACATGGTGCGTAGCACCACTGTCAAGAAGCCAAGGAGCATCATTCAAGGTATTTGAAGAAGCAATGTGCGCTTGAGAATTGTGAACCGGAATTGATCCAGTGTTATCCTCTGAAATATCAGATGAAGACTTCTGATTTTGAGATGAATTCTGATATGAAAGATCGAACCAATAGAAATATTTTAATGCAGTATGATCTGCCTTGTTACAGATCTGACATAGTGGCTTATTGAAACCACTGGATTGATTGTGTCACTCCTCCTTAGAATAATGACTAATGCCTCTCTTTTTGTCGCCCTCACAGCACATTTCCGATTTCCTCGAAATGGTGAGGCAGGATAGATGAATATTTCTTAACAAGTGAGCACCAGTATTAGAATATCAACTATTGTCAAAACTGTTAAACTCTCTAATCTCATTTCATGCGTTTGAAGCACGTATTGGACCTCTTGAAGAGTAACTGATTCTCGAGAAGTCAGATTTACTATCACAAATTCGAATTCAGGACCAAGGCCTCCAAGGATGTACAAAATGAGTTCATCATCTGAGTTTTTTATCAGCCGAATTTGCTAAGGATTTCATTTTTAAATCATAATATTAAACAGAACTGCTTCCTTTTTTGGTGGTTTTGAAGTGATAAAAGCAATTAAAGCGCTCGTGCTTTAGATTTTGTGTGAAAGAGTTTTCAGAACAGACCATACACTCTACTGCAGATCGACAGTGAACAACATGTCCTAGCATTTGTTATGAGATCGAAGATAGTAACCAACTCAAAAGTCATAACAAACTGATCAAGCCTCATCCAAGTGACGTACATAATCTGGATTAGCAAGAAGAGCAGTTGGATTTGTAGAATCAACAACAGTTTCCGATGGTTTGTGTTATGAGCAGCACGATAAAGAAATACGAAATAAAGAAAAACACCAGATTCATATGGAAACCTGCAAAAAAAAAAAAAAAAATCAGCAGCAAGGAGAATGCTTCACTAAAATTTTGAGGAGAGATTACAAAAATTCAATAGAATAGAGAATAAACCTAGTATGTTTAATCACCAATCCCTCTGCTACCACAAGAATTCCAGTAGCCGGGTTTGACATAAGCGATGCAGGTCGAGGTGTGAAACTCAACAGTTTGGTTTTAGTATTGAGAAGAAATGCCTCCAGATGGTGAGCTCTTGCTGCAGACTGTTAATAGAAACCATTTCCACTGTCTTATGCTTCAGTTAGGATGGATATTTTTGGTGTCCTGAGTGACTGGTTGTGTGTAAGAAGATGAGCTGCAGTGATATGTTCTTCTGACTTTGGCCATGGGGATCGTTTCATCTTTTGGTGCCACCCCCTCCAAATAAAAGATTAAATTGTCCTTGCTAGCTCAAGTAATATAGGGGTAGCAAAGAAAGAACCGTGGAATTTAGCTCAAATAACAATAAGAGGTAGGATGGACAAAGCAAGAAAGAACCATGATCAGAACACTACTATAGCATAATATGAAAAGTAAATACATATAAAAGAAATTAAATTTTTATTTGACAGTCAATTCACCCGATATTATATATGTAGAAATATGAATAAAACGATTTGCTGATACTGATACTAAGACCACACAGAGTAGAAGAAATTAATAAAGATGGAATTAATTTTGTAATCATAGAACACCTTGCTGCAAGTTCCCCTTCATCATCCTCTCTTCCGGCTTCACCGCCCAGCTCTTCCATTGGCTCATCTCTTACACTCCCACCTTCACCGCCTTTCCCCTTATAAACCCGCGCAACCCACAAATATATCAAGAAATTAACGCCATTGATTCCAGTCAATAACCAATAGAAGTAATCTAGTCGGCTTTTGTTAAGATCATTCCTCAACCACCCTTTTTCTTCCCCACCAGTTGTCTCTTCAATGATTTTAACAATGGCGGTGCTCAACCAGCTTCCTATACCAATCTCGCTCAGAAACATGGCGCTGCTAAGGCTTCGAGTCCCGTCGGTGGCTTCGTCGTAGAAGAACTCGAGTTGTCCGACGTAGGTAAAAACTTCGGCGCTGCCTATGAGGAAGAACTGAGGAAGCAACCAGAAGACGCTCATGGTTGACTGCTTAGGATGGTCGCGCCGTTTCTTTTCGACAAAGGCGGCGGAAGCCAGGGCGAAGATGGAGACGAATAGGCCGAAGCCCATTCGTTGCAGTGATGTGATGCCTCGGCGGTGGCCGGTGCGGCGGCGGAGGATGGGAACCATCCATTTTTCGTAGATGGGAACGAGGATGAGTGCGTTCATGGCGCTGAAGACGGGGATGGAGCCGGCTGGGATGAGGAAATGTGGGCCGAGTTTTCTGTCCATGATGAAGGCCTGGCTGATGAAGAAGGTGGAGAGTTGGGCGAAGGAAATGGAGAGAGCTATGGTGGAGGCCCACACTGGTAGAATTCTGATGGATTTGAGATTCTTCTACTTGGGTGACTGTGCATAGCCTCCAGCGGCTCTGTATTTTGGCTTCAACATCTGCCCTTACTGCTGCTTTGTCCAAAAACCTGAAAAATGAAAGCAACTAATGTAGGAAACTTGTGGACCTATGTCTACATGATGATAATGTCCATTTTAAAACTAAATCAGGCTTTTTTATCTATTCACCTTTTAATATTTTACGCACAAAATTCTCCTCACTCGAATCCTAAATCCTTACGTAACTCATAATTTGTTTTTTACATCTACTCACTTTTTATTATATTGTTGGAGTATTCTATTCTCATATGAACTCGAGTTTAAGACCTCCGAGACACCAATGCCTATTTCTGAATTTTGAGTCAAACCTACAAAAATTATAATATTTCCTATTTTAAAACCCCATGTAATCGAAATATTGTCCATTTCTAACAATCCTCATGAATACCTGTCTTCCAGAGTTTACTAGGCTAGGATTTAAATCCGACGTTGATACCACTTATAAGTTCCTTCATATTAATATGGCATTGCTTTATTTTGAAGCTAACTAGTAGTTTTATTTTTTGAACTCTAAGCAACACAACCTCATTGAATGAAGATATTATATACACCTATTAACTCAAAATCCTTCATATTTTTAACCTATGTGGGACATGGAACACACAGTTAAATAGTGATGAATGGATTGAATCATAAGCACACATGCATCACTGAATGAGATGAATTGAATTTCGTCGAAACTATGGCCATATTCTCTCATGGGTAAACTATTGAGATCCTAGACAATACATACCTGTACTGTGCGGTGTGAGGAATCTTTCTATAGCCCAAGATGTCTGACAGTATGGTTTTGACTTCATAGAGTTCAGCACCATCTCCGGCTTCCACCCCTTTAAAATGGTTCCTCATGGAAACCACAATAACCTGAAGAAACCTGGTAAAAGCACTACCCGTTGGCTTTTGGAAACGGTAGTATGGGATGCCAGCCGCTAAGATGACGATGGAACAGAACATTGCAGCCGTGGGGACTCCAAAACCCCAACTCCAGCCTTTCTCTACCTGTATATAAACCAACACAGTGATACCAAGGAGCGCTCCCATGTTGATGGCGAAAAAGAACCAATTGAAGAATGAGTATTTCTTTTGGACTTCCTTTTCATCGGCTTCGTCGAACTGATCGGCACCGAAGGACGAGACGCATGGCTTGATACCTCCTGTCCCGAGGGCTATAAGCGCAAGTGCGCCGTAAAGGAATGTTGTTTGGCTGCGGGATGCTGGTTCGCAAGGTCGTGTGGTGCATTGAGGTGGACGTAGACTGTCTATGGAAGCAGAGACCGTCAACAACACCATTCCCTGAACCAGTGAAACAATAAAGCAGTATTGAGTCTAGCTAGTTGTATGTAAGCTATCATTCAATGATACTTTTTGGGTGACCCGAACCATGTTCAATTAGACCCCAAAAGTTTCGGAATCTGCTCAGTACCAATCTTATTGGGGCATGACGGATTTGGGATGCCTAAATATACTATGTATTTTTAGATTTTGAGGTATTGTAGCGCTTTGCAGTTTTGTAATTATTTGGAATAGTAGATTTCTCCTCCGCCCCTTGTTTTCCCTTAAATTGCAAAGTTCTGTGTCAAAGTAACCTATTTTTTTAAAAAAAAATTATTAATTTTAACACATCTTTTGAACTTATATGCCTTTCCATGCCCTTTTAAAGCTGGAAGTTTTGGTTCAAAAAATGGAGCTGTCATTAGTAATTACGGTTTTAACAATGATTTTATTTTATATATATTAAAATAAGAGTTTCTCTTCTACTTGTCATTACTATACGGTATGGAGAGGCACGAGATGTGCTAAATCAATATTTTTCAAAATGTGTAAGTTTGAGACATAACTCAGAGTGCAAAAGCATGTGCAATGGTGAGTTTTAGATCCCAAGCCAAGCTTGAGGTTAATTACGTACTGTCTGCTGCTACTTAGTACTTACAACAGTGTAAACAGAGGAGAAGAAGATGATGGTTGTGAATCGACCCAAATAAGCATCAGCAAGGAAAGCACCAAGGATGGTGAGAACATAGGCAGCTCCAATCCAATTAGTAACGTGCGTGGCAGCTTGTGGAACCGACTGGTTCATCTGAAACACCAAGTACTGCACCATATTCTGGCAATTGCGAAAAACGCTAGCCTCTCTGCCACCTCATTCACTACAACCCAAACCCAACATCCAGACATAATTATAAAACAAATATGATTAATGGAGCTTAATTACCAGTTTAATTATCTTATTTCCAAACAAGGCATAAACAGAGATTTTCATGAATTAGGAATAGGAAACCTATGATGAAGGGCGATGCCTTCCATCCCCCAGTTCTTTGCTTGTCCGCAATTCTCCCTCGTATATCGACACAACCATTGCTCACCAATGACTCCTTCTGTTGTAAATCCACGGCAGGTTCCAATTCCATTCCCTCCATGGAAAACGAGTGTGGTCAATCCAGGAAGCTCAGAGTTGTGTTTTATAAAGAGAGATTCTGTATGTCTTGCATTTATTAACGTTTGACTAGTATGCTCATGGAAGTTTTCTTTTGTCTTGGTGAGCTGTAGAGCACGTTGCTGCAGAGCGGAAGGAAGAGTCATGTGGTTTTACAATCCCAGCTCCACAGAATCCATGAAACAAAAGATAGTACCGGCCGATTATGAAATTGTTTTAGTAATAATTAAGAAAATGGGGTGTGGAAGGCTGCCGCCCACAAACAATTTTTGTCAATAGAAGTACAGGTTAGATAGATTCCTGTGTGGGTTGATTAGGTCAACTCAACCTAATGTCCCTCACAGAGGAAGAGGGAAGAGGGACTTTCACGTGATTATATGGTTGTTAAAGTGGTCATACGATACTAAAATAATCATTAAATACTAATACAACATCACATTAAACCCATTTTCTCTCTCCTCTCCTCTCCTCTCTCTCTTTCTCTCTCTTTTCCATCATCTTTCCCCTCTTACTCTCCTCCCTCTTCTGATGTTTCTTTCTCCAATCCCGAACTACACAACCCCACCCAATTGGGCCCAAGCACCTCGACCACCCAACCCATCCCACAGCATCCCACCCCAGCACCAGCCCTAGCGCACCCATCCAAGCAATTCTTTTCTTTTTTTTAACTCTTAATTTTTTATTAAAATTTTTATCTTATTTTTAAAAAAGAATCTACAAAAACTAAATAAAAATTTAAATTTTATTTTAAATTTAAATTTTATTTAAATTAAATAAATTCATTATTTGAAATTTTTTTTTGTATATATTTTTTATAATAATTAATAATATAATAAATATTAATATTTTAAAATAAATTTGATTTGAAAAAAAACTAATGATCAAAATTTGTATTAACTTAATACATTAAAATATATTACTTTGTAAATAAAAAAAATTAAATACTTAATATAAATATTAAAACTCATTCATTTGAAAAAATATTTAATATTAAAATATTATTTCAAACTCATCATTTGATTTTTTATTTAGTAGACTTAAAATTCAAGCAATTTTTGAAAATAATTTATTTAAAAATTAAAATAATCGAATAATTTATTTATATTTTAAAAATAATTTATTTATATTTAAAAATAAATTTATTTATATTTTAAAAAATAATATATTTATTTTATTTAGTTTTTAATTGATTTAAAAAAACTAAGATAAATTTTAATAATAGATTAAGTGTTAAAAAAAAAAATTAAATAAAAAATAAGAAATAAAAAATTGGTTTTGGTGGGTGATAGTTGGGTGGGGGCTTGGGTGGTTGGGGGTGTTTGGGTCCAACTTGGAGGTTGGGTGTGGTTCGATGAGGAAGAGATAAGGAAAGAAAGGGAAGAAAAGGGGTGAAGAGAGAGAAGAAAGGGAGGCAGTGGGTCTTCTTGTGCGTGTGGGCCAATGCTCGACGTTAAGCGTATTTTGCAGTTTGGCCGAGGCACTAATAGTATCGTCGCGGTATTGGTAATTTGGGTTATGTGAAATGATTAGCAAGGACTATTTTGAAGAAAAAAGGTTTGAAATGTAAATAAGATATTTGAAAAAACTCGGAGATGGGTTTATGTATCTTTACCCATTTAAAAATAGGAAGTTTTTTAGACAAAATGTAGAGGAGGAAGTTTTAGGGCCTCTTTGGTTGAATTGATTGGGGAAGCTAATAGCTTATTCACTCATAATCAGCTCTTATAGGCTGTTAGTTAAAAACTCATAATCAGTGATTGATATTTGATTAGGGTAAACAACTTTTAATAAAAAAAACTACATATTATAGTTTTTTTTTTATCCACTCTTGTTAAAATAACAAATTTCCCATTTTTATCCTTCTCTCCTTATTTATGTAATTTATTTTTATAAATTTTATAATTTATAAATTATATGAAATTTTATGGGTATAAATTTATTCCATATTATATTCATAAAAATAATATGAAATTATAAAAATTTATAATATAAATAATTTTTTAATGAAATAATATTATTTATGATTATATGAAATAAATTTATCACCATAATCAAATAATATATGGAAATAAATAATAATTTTATATTTATAAATAATATTATATTTTATTCATAGTTATAACCAAACATTATTTTTATTTATGAAATTATAAATAACCATAAATATGATATTTATTTCATAAATTTTTAAATAATAGTAAAAAATAACCTTAAAATTTTCATAAATTATTAGCCATAAATTTATTTATTTATGAAACAATATTATATATGGTTAAATAAAAATTTATTACTATATATATATATATAGATAGATGCATTGTTTTTTTTATTTATCTATCATGTCTGTACATGTAAATTAACCTTTAATCCGTTATTTCTAATCAATTATTTTACTAAGCAATAATTTATAAGCAATTGTTTAGTTGAGCTAATTGGGAGAGAAATTTAATAGATTATTAACACTGTGGCTATATATTGGCTGTAAAGACTTTTAGATGGCGTTTGTTTTTAGACTTAATCTTGTGTTAAATAAGCTTTCAATTAAAGGCATTTGTTTAAAATTTTAAGCGAGCTTTATTCTTTGAAATTTTTTTAAAAGTTACGAATATAAAAGTGAAAATCTTTTGTTTACGTCGAAAAAATCATTGTTCACAAATAAGAAAAACCCAATCATTGCTCAATACGCACCCCTCTTAGGGATGGGAAGGTTTGGGGCGGGGCGGTCCCATCGACCGGCTTGTTATTTTGATTCCGAACTTGTCTCATTTAAAAAATTAAACAGGGCGGGGCGGAGATGAAAAAATTCTCAGGCTTCGCCCGTTTACATTTTTTGTTTCTATTTTAATTTTAATTTTTTTTTATATTTGCTTTTATTATTATATTAAAAGTAATATTTTCATAAAAATAAAAATATTATGAATTTTATTAATTATTTATTAAAAAAGCATTATAATAATTATTATTATTTATATTAAAGTATAAAAATAAAATAATAAAAATTATTTTAAAATATATACTTAGGATGGGTTATTATTATTATTTTGGATCATGGATTCGTATTGTTTAATTCAGGTCATTTTGAAATAATTTATTTCTTTTCAGTTCACTTTATTTTAAATGAACTTAGCTGAAATCGTTCACTGCAGATATTTTAAGTAAAAATCTAGATCCCCAAAGTCAGCAGCAACTTATCGCTGAGAAAATCGGAAAAATTCCGCATCACCGAGCCAATAAAAACTTTTACAGGTCATTGGATTTCGCGAAGCAGTTTAACGGCGCGATCAGTTTCGTCTTAGAGATTTAGAGTACAAAACCCCATGAACCGCATAGCAATTTATTATTTTTATTAACATTTTGCTATTTTGAAATTTTCTAATTTTCGAGGGGTTTTTGCTGAGGTAACAATACTGAACCGTTTGGTTGAGAAAATAAAGCTACATCTAAGATTAAAAGCGCGATTAAAATTAAATAAGCACATTGCCATTAAGAGCGGCGGCGGGAGCAAAGAATGTCTGTCGGTTAATAAATCACATGCTACATTCTGGCCCAAAACGAATAAACATCGCAATATTGATCTTGTTGTGATGAACAGAGTTTATATTGATGTTAAGTAAAAAAAACAAACACCACCTTAATAGATGACTAGGGTTTGATGGGGAAAATTTACAAATTGTAGATTTTTCTAATCCACTCTTATTAAAATAACAAAATTCCTATTTTTATCCTTCTCTCTATTATGTAATTTTAGGATTTTTATACATTTTATAATTTATAAAATTATATGAAATAATATGAATTTTATGCTTATACATTTATTTCATATTATATTCATAAAAAAAAAATTAATATGAAATTATAAAAATTTACAACCATGAATAATTTTTTTATGAAATAATGTTATTTATTGTTAAATTTTATAATTTCATATTATTTTTAATTATGAAAATAATGTTGTAATTTATTCATAAATTATAAATAATATGAAATATTATAATTTTTGTAGTTATAAATATATAAAAGTTATTTATGATTATATGAAATATTATGAAATTTTTATCACCAAAAAAAAATAATATATGAAATAAATAATATTTTTTGGTTATAAATTATATTATTTTTTATTCATGGTTAGAACCACAAATAAATTTTTTATTTATAAAATTATAAATAACCATAAATATGAAATTTATTTCATAAATTTATAAATAATATTACAAAAAACCATAAAAATTTTATAAATTATTAACCATATATTTCTTTATTTATGAAATAATATTATTTATGGTTAAATAAAATTTTATTTATATTTTATTTATAATTTGATTTTTTTTTTTTTGCTCTTTCATATAGACATGCATTGTTTTTATTTCTCTATCACGTCTATACATGAAAATTTACCTTCATGCAACAATTTTTTAAGATTAAGCATCCAACAATTTTATAAGATTAAGCACATGTGTATTAAATTCAAAAGAAAAAACAACAATTTTTGCATTGTACCTTAATATTGTAGTAAGTCACTTTTCTAAAAACGTTTTTTTAATATCTATTTATTTTATATTTAAAGTTCTATTTTATTCTTGCAAGGATTCTACTCTGAAACTTCTCATACATCATTCCACCCTTTTACCACTTAGAATCAACTCTCAATTAAAGGCTTCTAAAAACACTATTAAAATTAACATTGTCTATAAAAATATTTGAAATATTTGAATAAATGTTTAGTGATTCCATGAAAATGAGGAACTGAACATGAAAAGCAATTTGTGAGTCTTTACTTATAAATTACAACTATTTGCTTCATCTATAATTTGATTTTAGCACCTAGACCATATCATCCAACAAAACTTTAAAATATTCAAATAAAATAACACATAACAAAGAATTTATTTTGCACAATTCCAAAAATACTAGTACGGCTACTTAATAATAAATAATTTTAATATAGATAATTTTCTTTTATATTTTTTTCAAATATTTGTTTTGTTCTTGAACAGTTTAAAAAAAATCATAAAAACAAATAGTTTTCTTCGTTTCACAATAATAAAATATAATTAAATTAATTAAAATGATAAAAAAGTATCGTAGAAATTCTTAAAGGAATTTTCTTTTGATGTATCTACCACTACATTATCAGTGGAAATGTTATCCGATGATAGATTGAATCAATATGTAAAACAAATTTTGCGTGTGTTTTTGAGGTAATTAAAGACTTACAATACCCATCAACTCTAAATATAAAACGCTTGGAGGGTCTCACTCTTCTCTATAGTTGTTAACTAGTTTTGATTGTGTCAACAATCGTTTGTTAGAAAAACGAGTTCAATTCATCAAAAAATTATGTTGCTTCCAGAAACTGATCTAGTTTATTCTAATCTCGGTTATTTTTTTATGTTTACTTACTCTTTTGTATGTCCATACCTTTTTTTCATTAAATCCATCTTAAATTAATCAAGTTTTTGAAAATTTATGAGCAATGATAATTGGTTATTGTCATTGGTGTCTCTTGAAGCAGCTTGTTCTTTGTTGTTGACTCACTACGTTGCAATAGTGTCGGATATATAGAAAGTAGAAATTAAGGTTTTACTTTTTCTTCAATATTATTTATGTCTAGAAGGTGTTTTATAATTATTTGTTGATAAGAATTATGCCTTGAAGGAAGAAATTACATTTCAAGGTTACATCTTACCTTCTAGCAGTGGCATCCGCCACTGTGCACCACTTTCTTGGAACTCATCTCCGGGGATTCAAGTCCTTTAGATGTGTAGTTTCACTTGAATGTTTGCTGTAGAGAATTCTTTGAGTGTGTCATTCTTCTTTTTAGTTGTTAATGACTTTTGATTGTATTTAACTTGAATGTTTACATGTATAATATAAATTGTAACACATTTATCCAATTATTTTATTGCTGATTGACCTTAATATGATTTATCTGTTAGGCAAATAATGTGAGAGATTGTCAATAGAATAGTTGTGATTATTACCAATAGTCAAAGTATTTGTTAATAGCAACTAGAGACCAAATATGGGTTCCATTGTAGTAGTGTACTAAGGATGATGTTTAGTGGTAAATGTGTATGCTAAACTTTTCAGAAAAGGCATAGATGCTCTTTTCCTAGCTTCTGTTTTGTACATTATTTTATCATAGGTCTTAAAAGATCTAAATTTTAGGCGGTAGAGCCACAACCTGCTAACTTCAAAGTTAAATGCATTTTTCATTCCGAGGGTGCTGCCAATATTAGCCTTAATAGAGAAGAGCACAGGGGATAAATATTTACACAATCATTTCGAATGGGTAGTTCAGATGACGTAAAGCTCTAGAATCGAATTATCGGAGTTTGTGGGTTCGAGTACTTTAAAGGCATTAGAGTTCACTTGGTGATCGTTTCGGAATGATCGTAAATTGGATTAGGAATGCAGCAAGTATTTATTTCGAATATCGTGGTTATAAATAAATAAATATTTAGAAAATCAAAAGACATCTATGTCATCTGAGCGTACGATGAATATTGCTCGACATGTTGTGTGCTGTTTACTTCTATCTACTTTCCGTTACTTATTAAGGATAAAAGAATGTTGTTGCCATAGTTTATTTAGTGCATTACCCTAAACCATTACAAACTATTATATATAAAATATAAATTTAGGCACTTGGGCCTTGATGAATGTTTTGTTGCCTAAATCTCTAGTTTTTGTTTGTCATTTGTTGACTTGAAGATGAACCTAGATGGAAATAAATCCATAAGGGAAGAGTACGAGTTCAGCGACTTGGTACCCTGACTTTATTTATGTATTTTTTATACATGTTTTGTTTGATTTCTTTCACTTAAGGGTTTTTTGTTTTTTTATTTAATGCTAAACAGAACTTTTGTTTTTAATAAGTTTAACTAATTAACAGTTTGTTTTCTAAAAAAAAATCAAATCTTTTAATTTTTATCTAAACAATAGAATTTTAAATTAAAATTTAAAATACCATATATATATATATATATATATATATATATATATATATATATATATATATATATATATATATATATATATTTATTTATTTATTTATTTAATTACTACCATAAAAGGAATAACGAGAGTTTCAATTAGATCATAAATAATGTGATTTTTTTATACTATAATATCTAGTTTTCTCTTTATAGAAAAAAACATTTAAAAATGTAATAAAAAAAAAAGTCGAAAAGCCAAAAAGCCAAATATTTTAGTTTTTTTTATTCAGTGAAAAGTTTAAAAAAATCGGCAATAAGCCATAAAAAAGTTGAAAAAACAAACTAGTTGAATGCCTTTCAGCAAAAAGCCAAAAACAAATGCCACCTAATCCCTCGGAACCCTGTAATTAACAATCTGCTAAAACCAAGACCATGTATATAATAAAAGTCTAGTACAGTTACAGGGCTCCTTACTGTGACAAAAGTGAGCCTTAAAAATTAAACCTGTGCAAGTCTCTTATTCTCAGCTCAAAAGCAGTAAAATTGTGAATACAAGTACTCTCTAATCGTATAATACTCCTCACACAGGGGCCCTTCCATCACAATTTGCTGAATTATGGCGCCACCACCCTACATAAAATCAGCTCTTTTGTCAGTCTTTGGATTTCTGCTAAATAGGCTTTCAAGAATTTTATTTTATTATTATAATTTGTATAACTGTGGGTATCTAGGCTAACTTGTGCGGACCTCGACTTATTCCATAGGACCCTAAAGTTTAATAGCCAGGTAAACCTTCAAGGCAGAGGTGGAGCCAATGCATGCAGGGACATGAACCCCTGAAATACTTTTTAAGTAGTTAATGCCCCCTGAAATAAATACCAAAACTGTCACCCCCTCAAGCCATTTCCTGAGGAGGCACAAACTGGTGATTATTGAGGAGCAAACCTAAGGTTTGACCCACTGAACTAACCCTCAGGATTAAATAGGCTTTCAGAATTTAGATGGAAAAGATATAGTAAATCTTTTTTGATTCCAGTCGCCAGACAGATTTTGAACTAGCAAACAGATCTGAACGGTTAAAGGTATTCTGAAGTGCTGCAAAGGTTGCTGACCTTTTGGGTTTGCATCGCCAACTCTTTGCAGGTCAGCATCTTTCGCACATGACGCCCCGCCAGAGAACTCGACCTGGAAAGAGTTGGGTATCAAGGATTTTGATGTTTAGTTAATATTTATAGTTAGGTCATGCACTTGTTCCTGAAAACAAGATTCAAGAAATTTCTATGGAGGAAGTTGTTGAAAGGAGAGTACCTGGATGCCCTTGCTCGCAAGAAATTGCTTGAAATCGGCCATTTTTATGTCACCAACAAAGACTGTGTTGTGTGGTGGAGGTGGGGTTGAGATAGGAAGCAAAGACAGTGAGCCGCTCTCCGTCTTCCCAACTTCAGCATCGGCCCAAGCTACTTCATAGTCTCCAAGCTGTGATCATGATGAATTACCATCATTCAAATCATAAAGAGAAGCAGAGAGGAAAGTAAAAAGACAAAATACAATATTGCCATGTGTCTACCTTTTTAAATAGCACATTGCTCATCAGCTTCTCAGTGAGTTGGACCTATTTTCATATAAGGAAAATGCCAAATCTTCATTTCAGGAGAAAAACGAAAAGTGTACAAGATATATATCAAGTTTCCTTTGAGGCATACCTTGTAAGCACATAAATCGGAGGTGACATCAATTGTTTGTCCAATTTGGGGAGCATAAACATGGGGACAAACATGTTTCAAACAGTGTTGCTTCAAATGCTCGGTTGCCTCTGCTGATCCATGCACCAAAACCTCCAAGAAAGAAAACAAACGGCACCATAAGGTTCATTTCTAGTGATTCAGAGCTGTCTGCAATTCTCCATAGAAAGTGTCTATTTGGCACTAAATCGCATCTGTCCTCTGGAATTGGTAGATGATGCCAGAAGTGGTGGTATAACTGTTATTTTCTCATTGCTATAGCTAACACAAGTTAGGATAATAAGAGAGAATCACATTATATAAAATATAATAGCGGAAAAGAACTTCCATACAAGCTTTAGTGGTGCCACATGAGAAAGAATGGACTTAATTGAGCGACCATCTGAACGGCCCTCAAAATCCATGTAAACCAACATACACTTCACTTGCACCTAAAATAGAGAACACAATGCAATCAGTGTAAAGTACAACTTCTGATGATGGCAAAATTGCCATTGCAGCAACTACAGATTATCACAAATAGTAAAGGGAACAAGGCAATTTCTCTTAGTGTAAGACTGGTAATGCTGGCCTAGCTATATGTTAAGGATTTGAAGGCAAAGGCTCCACGATATAAGTGAAAAGTTTAAAGCATGAATTAATTGAAATTGCTTGGTGCCCCATTATCAAGCATTTGAATTGGTGTTCGTGCATGATGAACCCAGACCTGCCTACCAATTCTTGATCTAGAACAAAATCAGAGGAAAATGAGATCCAGGATCCAAATTCAGTATTAGAATTTAAAAAGAACCCAACTGCCAAATTTTAACAGACGTCAGAATAACAAATTTCAAACTTCAATATCAGCCAAATTGAGTTAAAGAAGATTTAGAGTCATCCAAATAAAAATATTTTTCATTCCCAAGATTATGTTGGTTTGACTTAAATTGCAGAAAAGCTATTCATAAGATGACTATGAATGACAATTTCTGTTACAAGTACAAGGCAATGGTATGCTGTGCAGGTGGAAAGAAGTATAAGAGAAGAAAGAAACCACTTTATAGTTTCCACTACAACTACCAGAAGAAAGCACTCATAGTTTCTATTACAAATGGAAGAACAAGAAGAACAAAGAAACCACTTCATAGTTTTCATTACAATCAATTACAATTACAAGGTAATGATACTCACTGTGGGTGGACAGAAGACCACTATCAGATGGAGAAATCACTCTATGGTTTCCATTTCAATTGGAAGAACAAGAAGAACAAAGAAACCACTTTATAGTTTTCATTAAAATTACCAGAAGAAGAAACCACTCCACAGTTTCCATTACAATTACCAGGAAATTCTGTATGTCCATTATCAGATAACCACATCTAGAACTGAAGGACACGATAATAAATATGCTCATTATAGTAGTTATCTAAAACCAAAGGAGATGATATCAAATTGAAACAGTTGCACCTTATAGAGAGTTTACATCAAATGTTATGCATCATGATTTGGGAATTAATTAAAACCAAAATGATCCATAAGATGATATGGTATTTCATCAGCTCATGTCCGACAGTTAACCATAGTACCATTTCTGGGTTCCACTATCGTTTTTGTATCAAATCAGCTTCAAGAAAGATTTGAGGAAAACAGCCTTTAAACAACTAAACATGTTTGACTTACAGTCAATTCATTAGACACAACTTTTGAAGGCGTTGTGTCTAATAACAAACTAGCTGAGGCTTCGTCAAGTTTTCCATTCAGATCTTCACCAATCTAAAACAGAAGATGAGCAATGAGATAAAAGTCCTGTATTCATCTAAGCAACTAGCATAAGTACACACATAAAATGTCAGTTCATCAATCAAAATTCTTTGTAGAGTGATGTAGGGAAAGTAACAAAAGCAGTAATCTAATGTTGCCATATAAGAATCAAACAAATGAGAATATGCATCTGAACCTATGAATGTGGCACTTTGACCATCTTTGAAATTTTCTTGAATGTATGCCACCTAAACCCCTTTCTTGAAAAAAAGGTAATTAGTTGAGAATTAGAAATAGCAACAAGTTTCAGCTGAAAGTGTTGACTTCATTACCGCACCTTTCAACTTACATTTATCATCCAGCATCTCAGAATGATTCACCAGAAATGAAGTTTTATACTACAGGTACCGAGTCTTTTCTAAGCAGGCAGGAGCGGAGTTGGCTATTGAGGCAGATATTGACATTGTTGGAGGGTTTGCTATGGGATAAAGCTTTAAGTTTCCACTGCCCTAACTCCAGGGATGATTCAGCTACGGTTCTATCTTGGGTGATTAATAATGAAGGGGTACAAGAAAGTTCTACTGTCAGTGGGCTTAGTTGCTTCCTTGTAGGTTCCCCCCCATTCAGCCAGCCAAGTCACAGATCAATTAACTAGACAAGCAACTTTTTGGCCTCTTTAGTAGGAAACTTCCCCTTGAATGTGATGTGTTTTTTTTCTTTGTACCTTGGTCTTTTACATCCTTGAAGGGTAGCTCATCCTTCCTGTATTTATCTTAAAAGATAAATGTTGTTTGTTTTGATTCATAAAGAAAATTTCAGTCTCTGTCCAATTTGACCTTCATTTGTATTTAAGCATTTTCCCTTTTTTTTTTTTTTTTTTTTTTTTTTTTTTTTTTGATAGGCAACCCTTTGCCCTTTCTTATTTTATCACTTCTAAGAAAGCAGTCCAGATTTTATATAAAACTGACTCAACTGGGAATAGCCTCTCCAGTTAGCTAATTCAGAATTTCAGATGCCAAACATTGAATATGATTCCTTGAATGTTGCATAGACATATTGAAGCTAGCAAACAGCTATGGATAACAACTTACCTGCATGGCTGCTTGGTCCATGTCTTCATCCTTGATTACATAATCCTCTGGATTGATAACTTCACCAAAGTCATCCCACTCAGAGGTGTTCTCATAAAATGGAAACATTGGAGCAACACCAGTGGAAGGTGGAACAAACCCATCAATTAATATGTCACGGTGCCCACCAACATGTGGGCCAGCCACTGCAAGACACAGATACAAGGAATAGGGGGTTATGAGTAATCTATGGTTGAGATGCCTTTGAAACATAAGATTTTCTTCCAAAATGTAAAGTTAATCAAGCATTTGAGTTTTATCAGTATATACAGGATACATAATTGTATACCATAAGTGGACCTTAGGAAAGAGGAATTACATCCCTATACTAAATTATTACATAATCATTTTAGTGGGATGAGGTCCTTTCTTCAGAAACTCTATAAAATCCTAAATTCATTAAGCAACTCAAAACATATGTCCTCAATACACAAGATAAGACAAGAAACTGGCCCCTGCCTTGTATATGTAATAGTTGAAACTGTATAATAAAATCATATAGATACATGTCAAGATAGGGGGTATCAGGTATTTCAACTGGTGCATGACAACACAAAATAACACAAGTGTTAGATATTGTACAGTCTTTTCATTTGTATCTTCTTGTGTTGTAGGTCTATGGAGTGTGTATATATATAAATCCATATATGTAATGTAAGTGAACTTATTTTAAATGGAAATAATAAAATTAGGAAGGATTCTCTTTTTCTCTCTTCACATGGTATTTATCAAGCCAAAGGGAAAACTAATTTACTTTTCGATGATCATGTTTCATTAGATCTCCTTCTCCGCGTGGATCTCGCTACCATGTGGCAGTCGCTGCCGACTTTGGGAAGCTCTTCTCGTGAGCTCCCGCAGTCGGGCGCATAGGGGAGCCGATCTGCGCCGGTGGCAACCGCCGAGCCGGCAACACGCGAGTCACGCCTGACCTTCCTCCTGCCGGCTTGGGTCACGGCCGCGTGGGTGCGCGTGTGGGCGCGTGGCTCGCCCCTCGATGGCGGGACTCGACACACGAGGTCGTCAGCGCCGTCTTCTTTGTTCTATCCTCAGGCGGTCCACACCTGACCCTCATACTCCACCTTTTTGCCCATTTTGCCTCCGCCGCCCTCCGTCAGTCGTCTTCTCTACGGTTTGGGTCCTCTTTTTCTTCATATCCAGTTCCACAGCCGTGATTTCAAGTTCCTGGCCCAGTGATTTCAAGCTCCTGGCCAAGTGGTTGCCCTCTATTAGGGCTCTCTTCGAATCAAGCGTGATTGATCTCCGGTTAAGTGGATATGTAGCTAAAATTCTATTTCATACATTGTTATCTACTGGATCTCCTACTATCATCGGAAAAATTGATTGGTAGTGAGTATCTCTGAGTGACCACAGTGGAACTGCGGATTCGTGGGACTGAGGTTATGAGGATCATCTTATTACAGGATGCTATACCTAGTGTTGACAGGGTACGCTGGAAGAAAATAGATCTTATGACTATCACAGCGTATTATGGTAGTGGTTGATCAAGAATTTTGCTTCATCTTGGGGCTTAAGAGACATGTTCTAAGTTTTGGGGTCGAGCGAAAGCTCATACGAATGATATCAAACGCGCTATAAGGTGAGCACGCTGTGTATTGTTAATATCCATGACAAGGGCATGGATTTATCTAATTATATTGGCGGATTGCCTCTCTTAAGGAGGTTCACGACATTGATGCCTCTTACTAGTAGCGTTGGGGCTCAGCCAAGCCTTGAGGTTGACAAATTCTTCATAATCCTTACTCTCATTGGCATCGTGGGATCTTGAGACCCCTCAGGGTCGATTCTTGGCAGTCCATCAGTCCCGTCCTTGGATGATGTGTTTGCTTTCGCCTCTCGTATCTCCTCGCGAGGCTTTCAGCCATATAGCGTGGCTGGGTCTTACGTTAGTTTCTCATGCAACCTTGGGGAGGCGCGATGTGCTGGGATTGAGAAACCGACGTCCTCATTACCTATTCTGCCAAATAAGGCAGCGCCTTTGTCAATTATGTTATCATTGCATGGACGGCCTCCCATGCCCTTTGTGTGATCTTCGATTACGATTCTCGGTTGCCCCGGACTGCGAGCTCACTGCGCATCTCGGGGTATTCCCACCATGGCGGTAGTATGATACCTATCTTCGCTATCAATAGTCAAGTGGAAGCTTTTGTTGCCTGCATTTGCCCCAGGGCAGGTAATGCACCTGTGTACTCATACATCTTCTCTTGGACCACGGATTTACAGACTGCAGTGCTTAAGTCACATTTCGTAATAAAGATCTTTTCTCTTCTCTTACTACTACCCCTACTTTACCTACTGTTACCTTAGCTAATGGTTCTCAAACTGTGGCTAAAGGTATTGGTTTGGCTTCAATCCCTCTCCTTCCACTCTCACTTATGTCCTTTATACTCTGAGTGTGCTAATCTTATTTCCATCGGTAAAATCACTGGTATATAGCCCCATTTAAATTATTTTTACGATAAATTTGTGGCCTGTGAGGCCGGAAATGCGGGGAAGGCGATTGGCATCGGATGCTTGAGTCTCGGGGCCTCTATCCTCACCTCGCAATCATCTCCTGGTTTGCGTTTCCACTTGATGCTCCCTCATAAATCACGATTAAATTAAGGCCACCACCAGTCTTTCTAAGTTCGGAAGATGGTCCCTCGTTTTTCCACTTTATTAAATGCTTGCGTGTGAGTCCTGTCAGCTTGGGAAACATACTCGTGTCTCGTTCATGACGTTTGAATAATGACGACATCTCCTTTTGAACTGTCCACACATGAGTATTTGGGGTCCTTGTCGAGATTTGCGTCACACTTTAGGCTTTAGTATTTTGTCACTTTCATTGATGACTATTCTCGAGGTACTTGGTTATTTTAATGAAAATCGAAATTTAGTTATGTCTATTCACCGAGAGAAATTTTATCTTTGAAATTCCTTGATTCAATATTTCTATTAAGTATATTCTGCGTGATAATGCGAATATTTTTACGCGCACCTTTTATTTCATTTATGTCCAAACATGGGATCGCCGTGATCTTCTTGTGCTCATACTCCTCGACAAAATGGGGTAGGCGAGCGTAAGAATCGTGCATCTTGTGAAAGCGGCTCATTGCTGTACTCATCATTTATCATGTTCCTTTTCGTTTTTGGGGGCGTGTTCTTGACATTGTTGATTGGTGTATGCCCTTATCGTAATACATTTTCCGGATTCACCATTCCACTTCTTTTCCACAGTGACCTCTTTATTTCCTTCCTCCTCGTGTCTTTGGTTGTACTTGCTTTGTTCATGATACCATCGGGACAAGATGACTTACCCTTGAGCCACGAAATGCATCTTCTGAGCTACTCCAGGCTTGGAAGGGTTATCGTTGTTATTCCTCTGGCTCGTAGTGCTCTCACGTGATGTCATGGCCGAGGACTCATATTCTTCTCCTCCTCAAGGTCTCTTCCATTCTTGAAGTCTTACCCCTTCTATCATCTCCTCGCTGGAGATTTGATGATGTATCTTCTGCGTCCGCCAGGTTTATCATCAGCCGTCACCGTCCGATTGTTCCTCTCCGCCTGCTGGGCCACTGTGACTCACTTCCTCTCTCCTTCGACTCTGCCTGAAATGCGCATTGCGTCTTTGCCCATTGCTTTTCGGAAGGTAATCGCTCTGACTAGCGATCCTCATCCTATTTACGATTTTTGAGTTACCATCGATTATCTTCCCCTACTCTTGCATTTGTTTCCTCTTATTTCCTCTGTTCTCTTCCCCAAGAACACGATGAGGCACTTTCCCATCGGTGCGTGACGATGGTAGATGAAATCGTTGCTCACACTTTCCACTTGCCACTTGGGATCTTGTTTTGCCATTTGGTAAGTTTCCGGTTGGTTGTCGTTAGATTACCACAGGTTAAGGTTGGTCACGATGGTCGGGTTGATGCCTTAAGGCGCTTGGTTGCTAAAGGATATCTCGGGTTTATGGTTACGATTATGGTGACACCTTCTCCTACGTTGCCCGAATTGCTTATGTCGATGCATACGTCCATGGGCTATTTATGTGTTCTGTAGCTTTTGAGTTGAATATTAAAAATGTTTTCCTTCATGGTGATCGTAGGAAGTTTATATGGAGAAACAAACCACGGTTTTGTTGCTTTCGGGGGGAGTCTGGTTTAGTGTGCAAGTTACGCTCTATATGGCGAAACGATCTCCTTGGCGTGGTTTGGCCGTTTTAGTTCTGTTAAGAATTTAGCATGTAGCGTCTGACCATTAAATTTTATGTCATAACTCTTCAAGCGGTGTATTTATCACGGATGTTTATGTGGATGACATCGTCATTACGAGCGTGTCGGGATGGTCGGAAGCTAAAGCAGCGTCTTTTCGCTGCTTCAGAAATTAAAGACTTGGGGAAACTCAAGTACTTTTTGGGAATTGAGATAGCTCGATCCGGTTAAGTGATCCTCTCCCGAGTATGCTTTAGACATCTTGGAAGAAAGCCGGTATGTTAGGTATGGCCAGGTTGACACTCCTATGGATCACAATGTCCAACTTGTGCGGGGCAGGGAGTCTTTCGGAGATCACGGGAGATATCGGCGGTAGTAGGTAGTAGGCTATACCGCCATTACCGGTCGGACATTTCCTTTCCGTCGTGTTGTTAGTCGATTCTTATAGTCACCATGTATGATAGCGAATTTGGGATGTTGTAATCCGCGTGTTGATATATTAAAGTACACCGGGCGAGTGTGTTTAATGCGAGAATAGAGTCACACCCCGGTTATTGGTTACCTGTGAAATCTCACAGTTGGGGTGGTGCTGCGGATAGGCGTTCCGCCAGGGTACTATGTTTTCATTGGTGGTAACCTAATATCCTGAAAGAGTAAGAACCAGGATGTAGTGGCTAGATCTATTATTTGAAGCCAGAAGTATCGAGCTATGGCCTGGCAACATGTGAACTCCTTATCATTTATGACACGCCTCGAGGAGTTGAAGGATTTGGAAAGGATGAGCAGGATGAAGCTCATCTGTGATAGCAGTACCGCTTTGCATATTGCATCCAATCCGATCTTCCATGAAAGGACGAGCATTGGGATTATTGCCGCTATTAGAGAAGATCGCATCGGGATGTAACAGCTCTTTAGTTTTGTCAATTCAAATGATCAACTAGCGGAACATCTTTACTAAATCTCTCGAGTCCTAAATTAAATGCATTTGTAACGAGCTTGGTGCATATGACATATATGCTCCGGCTTAGAGAGGAAGTGTTAGATATTGTACAGTCTTTTCCTTTATTGTCTTACTGTATTGTGGGTCCTATGAGTGTGTGTATATATAAGTCCAATATGCAATGTAGAGACTAGACTTATTTTCTGTGGAAATAATATAATTAGGGATTCTCTCTTTTCTCTTTTCACTGCAAGTATGCATTTGCTTTAAATGGGGAATAAAATTAATATGAGGAAAGAAATCCGGCAAAGGATGAAATTGTGTATATTTTTATCGCGAGGCTTATTAACAACATAGGGACTGAAGACACAAAATAAAGTGAGGTCAAAAGTACTCCTAGTAATTTCCAGAGCCAATCAGTATCAGCAACTAAAATCACATGTCTCTGCAATACTCATAACCCGATTGACCCTAATAAATAAATCTCTCCAATAAGAAATCATTAGCAAACCCATGCGCACACCTGAAACCTCCTATTTAATTAATCAGCATTCTCTTCACTGAAATTGGGTTCCCTAAAGCTGAAGTAATTAGGCAGGTGTGCAACAAGTTTGAAGCTAGAAAGAACACCATGTTTTGTTTTCTAAGAATCCATAAACAAAATTCAGGTATTGGAATTTAATCAAGGTTCATCAACAATTTTGTCTTTAAATACTTTTCAATGAGAAGCAGAATTTGTACTTAATAAGAGAGAGAGAGAGAGAGAGAGAGAGAGGGAAGTTAACAGAGATGCTATGTTTTATCTTATTACATGATAGATAAAAACATACATTATATTTCAAATATAGGCTTCTATGTTTAAAAACCAACCTCATATTTTAGGAAATGATCAAAGTTAATAATAATGCTCGGTTGATAAATCAAAGCATTTGTGTATTAATTCTATAGATTGTTACTAAGAAATTGTATGCCAACTCTATTAGAGTAATAGTCTTTCCAACAACTAACTATTTAGGAGAATATGGTCTAAATGCATATGAACAATTTAGCTTAAAAGGAGCTGAATTCAAGGATATTCAGCATCCAAATAAAAAATTAAGTGATTCATTTTGAAAAGGAACCTCCTGCTTCCACAGGAACTTTGCTTGGATGCTTTTGGCATCCTTTAAGTATCAGCTTCCAGAAAGAAATTACAGTACACAAGTTCAAAGTGTTAATTCAGTATTGAAGAATACCATCTGATGGAGCAGCAGGAGTGGTAGTGTCAATGACCATTGGATCACTCAATATTTTATCAGATCCACGAGATGCTTTCATTTCTTCCTCTTTGCTAAAACTAGCTTTTAGAGCTTCCTCCTTTTTAATCCTTTCTTGCTCTTCTTCATAAGCCGCTAACTCCTCCCCAACCAAAGGAACCCTCTTGGACATGGTGACTTTAACAGCTTTAGGAGGTGGATCTGCCTGAAGCATGCGGGCTAATGTGGCAAACTGGATGTTCATTTCAAGGTGTGAGGAGACACATATTTTGGTATACAAAAGAAATGGCATAAAAGCAATAGTACCGTGCAAATTAAAAGGAAAGTTATCAATTCCATTTCCAAGGTTGAACCACAGTCAGACCCATGGATTTGAACCACAGTTGGTCGATGGCTGAACCAGTGATGTCATAATATATTTTTTTGATGTCATAAATACATAATTATATATATTCTTAAAATTAGCAATCATTTCAGAAATTTAAAAATACATAAGAAATCAAATGACTTAAACACATTTCACCATTGATCATTAATATGGTGATAAGGATAATATGAAAGTTTATTAAATTATTAATAATTCTAATTTATTAAATTAGTAACTTTTGATTGCAAAGGTAAAATAAGATTTTATTATTTCAATTTGTTTAGGTTTTGCTATCTATATGTCTTACTATTTACAAAATTATTAGTTATGTTGTTTATATTAATGTTGATATTTATTATTCTATAATTTATAAATAGATAGTAAATATTTTTATTTAATTTGAACCTTGAACATTATATACACACACATACATTATAATGCTTTCCTTAGGTTCCAATCCCATGTCTCCATTTGTATGGCATTTTGCCTTCAAAAGTTTTGATCCCACATTGGAAATCATAAGGAGCTGAAATTGCCAATAAAGCTCCCTTCAAGTGGACCAGAATCTAAGCTTAGCCTGTGCTTACCTTGTGCTTTGCAATTCAAAGCTTTATATACCTAGGAGCAGCTGGCTCACTTAGCAGTAAATGCGCCTACGAACTGTGTTTTGATCAGAAAAAATAAATAAAATTTGTTTATAAACTGGCTAAGTTGCTTCACTGAGTTAGCAATTAGACCGCTGACTAAACTGGTTCAATGCCAGTTCAAGACATTTCTGATTCCTTGAAGTGAACCAAACTGGATCCAAGTCCAATCAACAATCTAACCAGTCGATCCAGTACAGTTTTTAAATTGCTAGCAACTTCTCAACACTTTCATGAGAAAAATAAACGCATCAAGTCATGACCACCAGACCTACCACAATACTTAAAAAGGATCAATAATTTTCACTAGTTACATCCTCAGCATCAGAACTGAGAAGAAAGAAGTAAGTTAGAAATACTTTAAGTGGATTAATGCTATGCAATCTAGAATATACCTGGCCTCTTTCACTAAACAGCACAAGATTTTTTGCATCGGTTGCCCACTCAACAAATATATCATGAGAGAACCCCGCTTCCAAACTGGCCATGGATGCTAGAACAATCTAGTGGTAGCATATTAGTCAATTTCATCAAAATACCAAAAACATTAATAATAATAATAATAATAATAATCAAAGGAAACAAAAAAATAGAGAAAACAAAACTATAAAAGAGAACAGTAATTAGGTAATCCAACCTTTGGACCATCCGGAACTTTCTCGAGATCACTCTTGTCAATCATAAGCGTGATATGTCTGCAATTTTTGGTATAAATGCCTAGTAAACAACTGCTCCTTTAAAGATAAGTGGCATAAATTTTTTCTTAATGGGAGAAAAGTGGGAAAATTACTATGATACTTCTATCAATGAGCACATACACATAATGCAAGTGCACAGACATATGATGCAAAAAAAACCAATATGAAGGAGCTCATGAACATAAAAATTTATTGAATACAGGATGTTTCCCCCACCCAAAAAAAAAACAAGAAAACAAAAAAAAAGAACCAAAACCAAAAACAATAAAAATTTTGAAAAAGGAGAATAGAACCCACTTACTTCAAAAGAAAGGCATTGTCACGTGTGTGTTCAAAGGACTTGGCTATTGAATCACTCATCCACTCAAGGAAACTCTTAACATAGTCAATTGTGCTCGGTGCAACATAAGCCAGAAAGAAGATGGGATAGTTCAAATGATGCTGCGTCCAGTACTGCAATTTAATAAATAAATAAACACATAATCATAATCATTGAATGATAGTAAAAAAAAAAAGGAAAATAAGATCATGAATTTCACAAAGAACCTGTTCCAATATTAGCATAAGTTCCAACACTCGGCCAGCAGTATCAACAGGAAGTAATACATTTCCATCCCCTCTTAGAGTCTTTAGTATCACATCTTAAAAAAGAGACAAGATAGCAAAAGGAAAAAACCAAGATTAAGAACTGCAGAGTCATCAATATGATGAAGCATGTGGAAAATGGAATTTTATATATATATATATATATATATATATATATATATATATATATATATATATAGAGGGAGAGAGAGAGAGAGCGAGCGAGCATGAGAGAGAGAGAGAACACGGGAACATAGATTATATCATAAGCCCATAGTACCTAGGAATTCTTGGTCCCTTTGGCGTCTAGAAGGCTGATTGTTCAAGGCATTATAGGCATCCGTTATTATAACAGCAGGCCGAACAAAAGATTCTAAAACAGTTCCATTCAAATGCCTGAAACAAACCGCAACACTACATAAGCTTATTCTTGCCTCATCATATGAATGTAAAATTCATGCATAAAAGCAGTCTAAAGTACAATGCAGACAGTTACAAATAGCAAGTTAAGTCTCACCTTTCTTTACGATGGTTAAAGTCAACAGCATAGATGACATCTTCCCCATCTTTTGTTATCTTCCAGACGGTACCTCCCAAGAGATGCCCAGCCACATGAGGAGCAATAACAATTCCTTCTCCTTTGCCTAAACATTACAAGGTTAAATAAACCAAAATAAGCAACAAAGAATAAGGAAAAATTGAAGGGCCTTTTTTGCATGTCAAAAAAATTCTATTTAAGACTGGACCCAACCATGTTCTAAAATGGTCCCCAGGATGTACCAACTGATCATCATGACCCTTTGGGTAGAGTGAGAATCAGGTGGATTCAACCCAACTTAACTTAAGATTAGTGGAAAATAATTGGAGGGGAGTATTGTAGGCACAAATTTCTTAAATCTAAAATCACGTGGACGAGAAAGGATGATCCAAAATCAATTTATATTACTTCCAAAAAATATAGGCATAATCCAAAGTATTCTTTACAACAAAGAATGTAACACCTATGATACCTCCTAGCTAATCTTGATTCAATGGTGGCAGATGCTTGTCATTAAATTAGAGCATGAGGAGACCAAAAAGGTTTGATCTCCATTAAGCTATAGAGAGTTGGTCTCAACCTTAGAGAAGTGAAGGACTGCCACTTGTACTAGTGCTTTGATTTCCTCCAGTAAACTGATACAATCCCACATCGGTTTCACACAAGAGTGTGGAGTGGTACTTAAGCTTGATGGGTTCTCCCACCTAACAAGCTAGTCTTTTGGGTTGGGCTCTTCCATTGGGCTTGGGTACCTATCATTGGCATCAAAGCCAACCGATGCGTAGCGGGAGAGGGCTACCTGAAAAAGAGCTACCTGAAAGAGGACTACCCGGTGCACCAAAGGTGGGCCTAGAGTGAATGGCTAGAGTGTGAGCCACCCATAGTGAATGTCGTTCGCGGACGTCCGGTTTCTCAAGGAGTATGGAATGATACGATCCCACATCGGTACTTAAGCTTGATGAGTTCTCCCACCTAATAGGCTAGTCTTTTGGGTTGGGCTCTTCCATTAAGCTTGGGTATCTATCATAAACTTGTGAAGATTTCTAGCAATTTCTTACAGCATTATAGCCTCTAATTCTTGTCGAATTCTCTAGATTTCCCTCTCCTTGAAATGGATGGGAGTCCTTCTATTAGTGTGGAAAATTGGATACTTGACATGCCCCTACCAATTGAAATTGAAATCAATGAGATTTGAATAAAATGTTTCAATGAGATCTTTTTTCTTAGTTGGTGAACATGAATTGCTTTTTGATCTCGGTGGAAGACGTTCGAGATCTCGGTGGAAGGGGAGGGCAAAAAGTTATAGGGTTTCATCAAGGAAAGAAGAAAAGGGTTAGTCTCTTAGATTCGCTTTGGGGAAGAAGGATTCAAGATTCTCCTGAGAGGAGTTGAGTTTTTCAACAAGGAAGGAACGAAGTCTAAGAGGATCATCGATTTGAAGGAAAATGGCAGAGCTTACAGACTAGAGAATCGTAATAACGAGAAGGGAAATTTTCTACTTTGTTCGGTTACAGATGGGGAAGGGAAAAGGCACAAACTTTTCTTTCCAGAAGGTCGGGGTTTCATAAAAGGATGGACGTTGTTGGTAGAAAAGCATAGAGCTTTAGAGTTCAGGGAGAAGATAGATGGAAGAAAGAAGAGTAGAGGCGAAAGCAGTACAGGGAGGAGAAAAGAAGAAAAGGAGATGAGATAAGCGAAAAATAGCTCGTAGGCGATATCGCGAGAGGGTATCCTTTCTTTGAGGCCCTGAGACATGCAACAAAAGCCCACAGAACCTTGCTGGGTGGACGTCGGCCAAGCACGCTAGGGAAGATATGGGGATGTTGAGAGTCTGACTTAGTGGGTAGTTGGGCTTGACGATTCTTTTCGTCTACGAAAGAGATGGAAACATGGGAGAGGGTGGCATGGAGGTTAAAGGGAGACTTAATGGTGGCTTTCTTGAACTTTGATCTTAGGTTTATGGAGTTCTCTGATACGGAAGATGCAAAATGAGTTATAGAGGCCAAAAGGAGATGGTTCAATGGGGGTTCTCTTCAACTAGAATAGTGGAGCCCAGAGTCTGGGAGTGTGAAGAAGAAGGATCTGACAAAGGAGGCTTGGATCAGAGTGGTCGGAATGCCGCTGCATCTCTGAACTATTGACATCTTGAGATTGATAGGCGATAGTTGTGGAGGCTTCGTGGCTGTAGATGGGGAAACAACTTTGAGAATGAAGACCATGTGGGCTAGAATTTTGGTGAAGTTAGAGGGGAAGAAAAGACCAAGCATCATTAATATTCTAGAGAGGAAAAAGTGAGGAGGACAACGAAGTTTGATAGAGAGATGAAAAAGCTACAGTGGACAGTGCAGGAAAAGGAGAGGGCTAAAAAGGAAAGTGTCGGGAGAGGGACGAGGGATATTACAATGAAGTATAAATGAAGGTTCGAATCCTTTTGTGGAGTGTTAGAGGGGTAAACGATCACGAGAAAAGTAATGAGCCTTCATAAGAACCTGGGGAAGAGGGTGAATTAGTTTGTTTTCAGGAAACTAAGTTGAAGAGGATTTCTAGTGAGCTAGTGAGAAGTCTAGGGAGTTGGAAGATTTATAAAGTGGGCTGGTGTTGACGCAATTAGAGCCTCAGGGGGAATCCTTATTCTATGGAACTCTAGAGCTCTCCAGCTTCTGGAAAAGGAGAGTCAGTACATGCTCTCTTGCCAATTCAAAAACTATGAGGATAACAACACGTAGATTTTCACGAGTGTTTATAGGCCCATGATAGGGGAGGGGAGAGTTCGGTTTTGGGAGGAACTGGGTGCTATTAGAGGAAGATGGCAAGGGTCGTGGTGCATAGGTGGGGATTTCAACGCTCTAAGATTTCCTGAAGAAAGGAATAAGGTGGGGAGATTAACAAGTGTCATGAGAAAGTTCTGCATAAATCTTAGATGTTGAACTAAAGATATTAAAGCCGGGAGCGATACACATGGAAGGGCTTGAACAATGAGTCGAGATAAGCGAGGTTGGATGGGTTTTCTAATCACACGGATGATTAAGGAAGCAGCTTTTGGTGGTGCAAATCTCAGGAGTTTCTTTGCTGAGCCTCTTTTCGATCCATCACCCGATCCCCTCACTGGAGGAGGTAGTTACTTGATGAAGGATCTCACCTTTTAGATTTGAGAATATGTGGTTGAAGGAGGAAGGCCTCAAGACTTTAGTTGAGAAGTGGTGGAGGAGCTATGAGGTGAGAGGCACAGGAAGCTAAGTGATAACAGAAAAGCTAAAATCTTTGAAAAACCAGCTAAAAATATGGAACAAAACCTCGTTTGAAAATCTAGAGGAGAAAAAAAAGGAAGCACTAAAGAAAATTAAAGCTTGGGATGTTTTAGAAGAAAGAAATCCTCTTACTTTAAGCGAAAAGAGAAATTTGAAGGTAGAAGGTATGAATGATTTTTAAGCAGCCGGGCCTTCTTGGAAAGTGTATAGACAAAAATCAAGGGAACTTTGGTTGAAGGAAGTGATAGAAACACAGGGTTCTTCCATAGAATGGCAAACTCTCACAGAAGAGGGAACCATATAATTAAGATGAAGATAAATGAGAGTGGGTGACGAAGAATGCGAAATTTAAAACTATAGAAAAGAAAGATGAGGAGAAGTTTGTGGAAGCGACTTTATCTAGCCTCCTAGGCGTATAGAGGAAAGAAATAGAGTGACATTTGACAACCTAAACTTCTCTCAAGATAGGATAAAACAATCCTTCATTTCTTCCCTCACATCTTGGGCTGGCCGATTGAATGAGGGAGATGCCGGCTTATAAGTTGTGTGTGCATCGTATAGTTTTTTCCCGAGTTTTTGGGGTAGGTATTTTTTTGCTTCTCTTGTATACACAACCCAGAGTATCCCTGGCTTAACCCTATTTTGCTAATATACTTGCTTCTTACCTACCAAAAAAAAAATATTCTTGAGGGGACAAGAAGCATTGAGCTTGAAGTTTGGTGGGAATTACCGCCATGGATGGCAGAAGTTCTTCCGTCAAAAAGGGGTAGAAAGACTACTGCAACGATGAGGGAGGAAGAAGAAGATGTTAATTCAAGTGCGAAAGAACGCGTGAGAAGTCCGAAGCATTTAATTGATGGTCAGGCCTGTCAAAGGGGGTCAAGGCATGGGTTGCTAATGTTGAAGAGGAGGCGGACTGTCAGTTTAGGGGGTTACCGCCTGGACCGGATGACAGTAATCGAGGGGCCCTTGGGTCAAAACTCAACTAGGCAGTGTCAATTAAAGGAGAGGCCCATGCCTATGGCATTGGGGGGGTGGGTCTTAATTGAGGAGAAAAGAAATAAAAGGGCCTCAATTGATAAGAAAAATGGGCCAAGCCCAAAAGAAATCCATGCAGCATTTGGATCTACTTTAGAAGAGAGCCCAAATTGCTTTGAAAAGCCCCAGTAAGTAAATAGGCGAGTGGGTCGGGAGCCACAATACTCTACCAACTTCATCAACGATGAAAAGGAAGCTAAAGAAGAGTGCAGAAAAATCGGAAATGAAAAGGTATGTCCCTATAGATTCTTCTACCTTCGTCTCTCCTTTTTCTTTAGACCGAGCCTCTCTCCACAAGGGGCTTTCCGATCAAGGGGGAAAAAATCCTTGCGAAAAAAACAAGATTATAGTTAGGAGCAAGCATTCTCCTTTGAGGATCGTCTTGTCAAATGAGAACAACAAGGGTGTGTTTTCGGAAGGAAGAGATTGGCGTTGGTGGGGGACACTCAAGGAAACTAAAGAGCAGAGGAGGAAGATTCGAGAGGCCCTAGAGGGGGGCAAGAGGAGGCCCCCATGGGAGAAAAAGTTTGTCTCAATAAATTCGCATGTAATAGTGTGACTACCCACGTAGGGAATTTCTTTTGAAGAGAACAGGACCTCATGACCAAAGTCAGTGGGAGAAGATTTACGAACCAAG
The DNA here is from genome assembly GCA_016808115.1 of Tetrastigma voinierianum. Classification (NCBI taxonomy): domain Eukaryota; kingdom Viridiplantae; phylum Streptophyta; class Magnoliopsida; order Vitales; family Vitaceae; genus Tetrastigma; species Tetrastigma voinierianum. The sequence continues at coordinate 41,708 of JAEQBH010006129.1, forward strand.
GAAAAGCAGCAAGGGCAGCTCTACAAAGTTCGATAGAACTCAAGAGACTAAATGGACAATGAAGTGAGGAAGGAGGGGGAGCAAAAGCCTGAGACAAAGGTAAAGGCATCATCACCGGTTTTTTATGAGAATAAAAATTCTATCTTGGAATATGAGGGGGGCTAATAGTGATGAGAAAAGGAAATTGATCAAAGCCTTCCTGAAAGGGTATAAAGCGGACTTAGTCTGTATTCAGGAGACTAAACTAAAAGGGCTTACGCATGGGATAATAAGAAGCTTAAGGGTTGGCAGATTAGTGGACTGGGTGGCTGCCAATGCGGAGGGCGCTTCTGGTGGGATTCAAATCTTCTAGGATTCTACAGTTCTCCAGTTAGTTGAAGTAGAGGAAAGCCGCTACTCTCTCTCTTGCAAATTCTGAAACTGTGAGGACAACTTCACTTGGATATTCACCGAGGTTTACAGCCCAACAACCAATGTTCATAGGAAGCTTTTGTGGCAGGATTTGGGAGCAATTAAAGGTCTATGGAGGGAACCTTGGTGTATAAAAGGAGACTTCAACGTTATCCATTTCCCATATGAAAGGAATAAAGAGGGAAGAATTTTGAGCTCCATGAGGAGATTCTCCCAAATCATTGATGAGCTGGAACTAAAGGATTTTCCTCTCAAAGGGGGTCCTTCACATGGAAAGGGGGGCTGAATAACCAGAAGATGACTAGAGTGGATAGATTGCTAGTTATAGATGATTGGGATGCTCATTTCGATGCGGTAGACCAAAGCCTATTGCCTAGACCTACTTCGGACCACTTCCCTGTGCTACTCGAAGGAGGAGGACTCTTTGGAAGAGGACCACTATCATTCAGGTTCGAAAACATGTGGTTAAAGGTAGATGGTTTCAAAATTCTATTCAATGAGTGGTGGAAAAACATTGAGGTTAGAGGTTCAGGAAGTTATGTCCTAACAGAAAAGCTGAAAGCACTCAAAGTAATGCTCAAAGAGTGGAACGGGGAGGTTTTTGGAAGGGTGGATGTTGGTAAAAACTCGGCTTTTAAGAAGGTGGCTAACTGGGATGCGGTTAAAGAAGACCCTTGTCCCTGAGTGAGTCTGAAGAGAAGGTGGCAACACTAGAGAGCTTCAAATCTTGGGGCCTTCGAAGAAACGTTCCAGAGAAAAAGTCGAGAGATTTGGCTCGAGGAGGTGGATAGAAATACAAGGTTCTTTCACAGAATGGCAAGCTCTCACAAGAGAAGGAACCGTACGGAGGAAAGTGATCTAAAAACGAACATCGTAAAAGCTTTTGAGTCCCTTCTATCAGACTCTAGGGAATGGAGAGCTAGTATTAAAGGACTGACTTTCACAAGAATCAATGAAGGAGAAGCCTCTAATTTGGAACAACCCTTTATCCGGATGAATGGGACACAAAGCCCCCAGTCGAATGGCTCTTACAATCGTGACTATGGCGTCACCGGGAGGTAGTGAAGGGGGAAGTAATGAGGATGTTCAATGATTTCTACCAACCTGGAAGATTTGTCAGAAGTTTAAATACTACTTTCCTAGTCATGATCCTAAAAAAAGGAGGGACGGAGGGTGGGGAGTTTGTATAAACTTTTAGCGAAAGTCCTAGCAAACAGATTAAAAGGGGTGATGCACAATCTAGTGAACAAAGCTCCAAATGCTTTTGTAGGTGGAAGACAGATTTTGGACGCTTTGTTAATTGCTAATAAAGTTATTGATTCCATGATGAAGAAGAAAGAAAAAGGAATCTTGTTTAAACTGGATATTGAGAAAGCCTATGATCAAATAAACTGGAATTTCGTATTCTTAGTGCTACAGAAAATGGGGTTTGGGGAGAGATGGGTGAGCTGGTTAAGATGGTACCCATACCGCTCATTCTCGCAGTTAATCACCTGTGAGCCTAGCGAAGCTTTTTCGTAAGCTCCAAAGGGTCAGAGGCAAGGCGACCCGCTATCATCGTAGATCTTTTGTCCTCGATGGAAGCCAGTTCTCAATGCTTATAGAAAGAGCCAAGCCCGAAGGTTTGTCTGGGTTACAAAAATTCTACGTAAATGGAAAAGAGGAGAAGATCACACACTTGCTGTTCGCGGATGACACACTAGTCTTCTATAGAGACTCGAGAGAGGAGACGGTTAATCTCAACCGGCTTTTACTTTGGTTCAAAGCCATTTCTAGATTGAGAATCGATTTGGAGAAAAGCTTTGTTCTGCCAATGGTTGAGGTGGAAGATTTAGAGGCATTGGCCTACGAACTGGGATGCAAAACGACGACCCTCCCAACTACCTATCTTGGCCTTCCTCTGGGAATGCGCATAAATTCTTTGTCAGTTTGGGATGGAGTGGAAGAGAGATTTAGGAAAAAACTTGCTATCTAGAAAAGGCAATATATTTCAAAAGCGGGGAGGCTTACTCTAATTAAAAGCACACAATCAAATTAGCCTATCTACACCATGTTCGTTTTCCACTTGCTTAAGGGAGTAAAGACCAAGATGGAAAAGATTCAAAGGGACTTTCTATGGGGTGGTGGCAATTTGAAGAGGAGAATCCATCTGGTTAGTTGGGGAGTTGCTTGTCGTAGTAAGGAAAAAGGGGGTCTGGGAATTCAAAGTCTCACTACGATGAATAAGGCTCCCTTGGGCAAATGGGGGTGGAGATTTGCGGTTGAGGATAACTCAACTTGGAAGAAGATAATCAAACTGAAATATCATATAGAAAAAGGGGGTTGGTTCACAAGGGATCCTAGGAGCAGTTATGGAGTGGGGCTTTGGAAGGATATCAGTAGAGAAGCAAGGCAACTGAAGCAAAATTGTGTCTTTGCACTTGGAAAGGGGAGCAAAGTTAAATTCTAGGAAGACACCTGGTGCGAAGAAGGCCCCCTATGTGAGTTATTTCCTTCCCTTTTATGCTTTGGTCGACTCAAAAGGTGCAACGACGGCCGATGTTTGGGAAAACTCATAAGGAAGTGGAATGTGAAATCCTAGGTTTGTGAGAGCCTTTAATGACTAGGAGCTTGATGCAGTCCAGAGCTTCATCAATCTGATAAACAACAAAAAGACCAACCAGTTGGAGGTGGATAGATTGCTTTGGAAGGGAGATAAGAATGGTATCTTCTTTGTTAAAGCCACTCGCGCCCCCGAAGGCTAGAGTGTTAGACACCCTTTGAATCTACTGAACACCAGATCAAAAGTGAACTTTTGCCCAGGGAAGTTTTGTGGGGAAAAGTTTTAACTATGAATCAAATTAAAAAGAGGGGCTTCCATTTGGCTAGTAGGTGCCCTTTGTGCAAAAATGCTGAAGAAGACCTGAACCACCATCTGCTTCACTACCCTGCGGTGAGGGGACTGTGGGAAGCCCTTACTTCCATCCCTTGTCTCTAGTGGGCCTGTCCCTAAGGACCTGCTTCAAGTTTGGAACGGGTTTCCCATAAGGAAGAGAGCCAAAAAAGTGTGGAGAGCGACACATCTAAGCCTAATCTAGGCCATTTGGAAGAAAAGAAACATAGTGGTCTTTCATGATGAGACTCTCTCTTAACATGCTGAAGATATCCTTTTCATTAGTGGGCCAGAATCTTATGTGGCTAATTGCTAATGTGGGAGTGTTCCTTGTTAGACTTTTTCAGGTATTCAAGGGCCTAGGCTCGCTTTTCAGGGTGGTAGGTTTTGTTTCTCGCCCCTTTCGTATAGGTTTGGTGATCTCATATACTCCATGTATACTTAGTGACTTAGGGTTTCCCAAGCTCTTCTTTTTTGATAATACATTGCTTTTTACCTATCAAAAAAAATATGATTTGACCCCATAAGAAAATTTTAGCATTTTCAAGTACCTTAAACTTTTTGCCCTAAAACTTATGAAATCCCAATTCCATGAAACATCGTTGATCTAGGTCTTTGGGCCCATAACTCTAATCCATCTATACGCATCATGCATTATCAAAAGGGCTCAAACAGGTGGCACACTGGGAAACCCCTATCACAAAAAATATTACCAAAAATGAAAGACCTGATCAAAATCCTTACCGAACAGATGATAATTCTGAGAGTATGTTAATCTGGTCACGTTTTGGAAAGCAGAATCAATATCATCCAGGGTAAACAAATCAAAGTCTGAAACTTGCTGTGAATGGAGAGCAGCAGTTAGAGATATCAACATAACTTGTCTGTACACAAAGCAGACACCTGTAACAAATTAGTGACATAAGAATGTGAGGGAGTCAACATGGGCCCAGCCAGGATAGGTTTCATCCACTCTAGACCTATCAGTTGACCAAATCTGTGTTCAAACAGCTAGAACTTCCATTAGTTTAGCCAAAGACAATCCCACCCATGGAAGCCTACTATAGAGCTCAAAACTTAATGCTAACATAAAAATTTAATAAACTTTCATTCAGGATTTATATCAATATTCCAGATTCAAACTAGGAAATTGCGTAAGAACACCATAAAGCCAACATTTTTTTGATAGGTAACACCAAAAAGCCAAAATTGAACTGATGAAGGCAAGAATTTCTATATAAGGTCTGGCCTGATACTTCAAAAGGCCAATGAAAATTGGCCCAGCTTGGCTAAAAGGAACTAAACCTGATGCCCAAACCTGGCCAGCTATATGAGCTACCATGACCTGCTGGGCAGGGAAGAGGGGACTGACTTGAAAAGATAAATGGAAAATAAAAGGATGTCATAAAAGAAAACAAGCAACAATTATTAGTATCAAATACAAAATGTCAATACTGAAGAAATTATGATTAGTATTTTCCCCCTGAAATTTTGGGGGAAAATGTGTAGAGAAAGGATTTGATCCCTTGACCAAGTGTTTTGAGTAAAAATAGACAGCTACCATTAGACTATACAGATATTTGGATATTGTTTTGCCCCTCAAAATAAATTTCATACCATGGCGCCTCCCCCAGCTTCCCTTCTAACCCACCACTGTACTAGAATTGTCAGGGATCAGGGTATCAACCAAGAAGTTAATCAAATCACCCGCTCTCTCCTAAAAGTAAACAGTTTAGAATTTTCAGACTTGCAATGACTTGTGTTCAGCCTTAGGCATGGTCCACAATTTTCTTTTTGAAAGCCTTATATTTCACTGTTATACATAAAACTAATTGTTTGATCAATTTAGCTGGGTAACCACATTCTGACAGGAATTGATTTGGGATATATCCTAGGGCTTCAAACATATTTAAGATTGTATGGACATAAACAATCAGGTTTGAAGTAGATTTATGATGAGATACTAAATTCAAACCTTAGATAGATCCAACAGTCTTAGTGTTCTTTCCGTATACTTCCTGCACTCGGGTTGCACCCACGTTTTTTAGGTGCTCTTAAATATTTTTCTTTGTTTATCCCCTGCCTGATCCCCCCCTCACCAAAATAATAATTATTATATATAATAATAAATTTTTTTTATAAGCAAAAGGGAATTCATTAAGAGGGCAACTTAACATAATCCCCAAAAAGAGTATACAAGAAGTATACGAAGAAGACCCCTGTGCCAATACAAAGAAGCAAAAACACCAACTTCTCTTTAAGGCCTAAGTAGCTGACACCAACTTTCTAATTATCAAAGAATCATCACAAACAACCAATCTTGCCCAGGAACACAAGGAATATTATATATAATAATAATTATTATTATTATTATTATCACTATTATTTTGGTGACGGTGGGATCAAAGTGTGGGATAAACAAAAAGAAAATATTTAAGAGCAATTCCTCAAAAACATGGGTGCAAACTCCAAAGTGTGAAGCATACGTAAAGAACACAAAGGAAATTGCAATGCAGCAGAAACCAATTAAAAAAAAAAAAAAAAAAAAAAAAAAAAAAAAACAACAGGATAAACATTTTTTAGTGATGTTTTATTTAAGATGCATCAATTGTAAAATCCAAAATCCAAGGATGAAGTTTCACCTTTCGTGAGTAGTATTGATCATACATAGTCAAGAGGCCTAATCTATACACAGGCTCCGTTGAAAAAACAGGAGCAGAAAGTCCAAGTTGCTTCATGGCATATGGTAGAGCACCTAGATGAAGTGTGTCTGGATGAGATAGCAAAACAGCATCTATAGTTGACGCCACCCTGCACATCAGAGCAAGCTTTTACAACCAAGAAAGTTAATCAAATAAAAACATGGAGTGAATGAAATCTCAGTGGACAAAAATGAAAATCAAGTATAATAAAAAGAACTACTTCTATAAAGAACTATTTACTTAAGAACTAGTGAAAACTAAAATTTGCACCCAACTGAACTTAACAAGACTAATTGGCTTGGTTGAATAAAGTTTTTTTAAGTTTTCTCAAGAATAACTGCGATAACATCAGATCCAGATTTTGTTCTCCTCTTTCCCATAAACTCCTCTTTCTCAGTAACCAAACAGAGGGTAAAGAATATTACCTGTGTTTTTAAATAAAACTAATCCAAACCCAAGAAAATTAATAGAAATAGGCTGTACCGAATTTAGATGAGAGAGATGGTAAATATGAGTTTATAAATTTTGCAAAGCCAAACAAAGAAACAAAATATTTGGAACTTCAGCTATTCTCTTCTTCTCTACTTTCTCATCAACCAAAATATTCACGATATTATGCAACAGGATATCAAGCTTTTTCACTAAACCTACTATTTTACATTGCGCAAGGAGTTAAACACTGCGAACCCATAATGCCCATTGAAAATACAACAGTGAACAGGGACTAAGTAGTTCAATTGGATAAAAAAGAGCTGGAAACCAAAACAAAATAAGAAATTTTCACTTTCTCTTTTATTCCCTCAGTTTTTCTCAGCAACCAAACAAGGGCAAAGACAATACCCAACCGAGGACCATGCCCTTCTTTCAGCTGCTACTTGACGTGAACCAATCAACCCAACACCGCAAACCTCTCAAACCCATTCAAGAAATTCCCTTACAGAGACAAGGGAAAAATAATAATAATTTTATTGTCTGCAGTTTTCTGAGAAGGGGAAAACTATAACAATGAGAATCAAAAATTTCTTCAAAGTATTCTACAGCATATACAAACAGAGAGCGAGCAATATATGCAAATGGGCACGAAATTTTCTGGGTTCTTCCATTTTCTGATTCTTAAACTGGTTAGACAACGCCCATTTCGGAAATACAGAGAAAACGAACAAAACCTGGCAAGGGGCTGAAGAAGACTGGGGTCGAAATGATCGTTCCATCCACAATCGACCAAGAAATTGAATCCATCAATAGAAACCAGGTAAGAGAGTGGGTTTTCATTGTAAACCCCACTCAGTGGAGTCACCTGTACAGAAGTTCCCATTCCCGCTTCTCTCTCTCTCCCCCCCTCTCTGTGTTTGCAGGGTTTTAGGGAAAGAAACAGTTCTAATACGACGTCGTTTTCACTGTGCATCCGATTCCGCTTGGTTGGTCTTGGAATTAACTTGTCCACTGCACGGTTTAGATTAAGCCCTGCAGCCGATTTGAATAAATTAATCACGTGACAGATCACGTGTGATAAAATATTATTACCATTATTTTTCATTTAAGAAAATCATCTTACTCAAGAAAAAATTTATAAATATTTGGTTTAAAGACCTCAAATAACTCAAATTTTGTAAATTTACTCTTCATATTTTTTTCTTGAAGGATGACTCTGGGCAAAAATATTCTTTGTCATTTCATGTATTTACTATATCTTTAAAAAGGAAAGTTTATTTTTACAAAAAAACAATAAAGGCATTTTCGTCAAAATTTGATGAAGGACTAGATTTCCCAAATTTAGTTTTCAAAAAGTCTTTTAAATAAATCACCTTATTTTTTTAATTTCATATAGAAAAAAATTATTTGAGAGTTTTTGTCTGAATATAAATTTTTTGAATTGTTTGTGATTTTAAAATAATTCTTATGTTTTATAAATAATGTTATTTATCTAAAAACTATATTTATAATTTTATAATGTTGTTTTGGTTGTCTAGAGAATAAATTTTTAAGATGTACAAGTTATTTTTATTGATTAAAAAATTATAATAAATAAGAAAAAAGTAAAAAAAAAAATAAGAATAACACAATATATTGTTCCTTCATTCTATCTTCATCACCTAATACTAATTAATATATATATATATTGAAAAAATTAGCAATACAATATATAAAAACACAAAATTAAAAATGCAAAAAACTTTAGACTATGACGCAACATCCAACTGATCCAAGCTTAATAAAGAAACGACGACCTGCCTACATATCTGATAATAAAAACGCTCTATCAAGCTCCCTATCAAACTTACTTGTAAGGGTAAGGATTCCATGCATGTCAATAGAGGATTTGATCATAATTTCTGAAGAGAATTGGCTCAAAATTGGTGAAACTGATTTGGGTGGATGATGCAACAAGCACAGTTTATAAAGTGGCCTTATGCTAGGCTATATAGAAGTGTGGACTACAAAACCTTGGTCTCTAAGTTCAAGTTGAAAAGACGAATAAGAAGGCTAGAGTATGAAAGGGAAGCATTTATTTTGCTTTAGATGTGGGATGTATAGTCATAGAAAGGAGGAATGCCCCAATGAAGCGAGTGGACGAGAGCAAAAGGATTCGGGAGAACAGAGAAAGGGTTTATGGTAAGGAACTGGTCGCAGCCGCGTAGGCGTGGCGGTGGGGAGGAGATGGAGCCAAGAACTAAATTACTGAAGTTTTGGAAATCGTTCTTCTTGCGTTTTCATTAGGCCTCGCAAAAATTCAACATCACACGATTAACCGACACGATTAATCGGCTAATTAAACTGTTTTGGTGAGACCTAAACGGGTTCGGGTGATAAACGTCACCCGCGAACACGCTTAATAAACGTCGTGCCGGTGTGAGACATGCTAACCCGTTTACCCGCTTAACATCAAGCTCCTACCGTCATTTTACCACCTGGCCGCGCGATTGCGCCGTTAAAATTCAACGCGACACGACAACCGACACGATAAAAACCGACGACAAACGGGTTTGTGTGAGACCCCAAAGGGTTCGTGATAAACGGTCAACTCGCTTAACACGCTTAATAAACGGGTCGTGTTTGGGTTTACATGTTTTTCACCCACACCCGCTTAACCTGCAGAACTGCTTAACCCAACCCAACACGTTTGACACCCCTAGTTTTCATCTTCATTTTCTTCTTATTTCAACTTCAAGAGATTGTGAGTGCTTTTATAATTTTGAGAGTTTATTGTATAGAGTGAGCTTTGAGTGTGTTTCTCTACTCCATTGTATCCATATATTTTTTCTAACAATCAGATACTCTATTTATTTAATGGAATGAGAGACTATCAAGATTATGAATCAAAACTTTATGAGGTTGAATTGTTTGATCTAAACTTCAATTAGTGGGTACATGTACTTAGCTTCATATGACATCAAGATCTTCTACATCCTCAATCCTACCTAGGCAACATTACCGGAACCAAAGAAAAATGATATGTCTCCATATGTTATGGAAATTAAGGAAGTCTAATATAGGTTACTTCAAAGTGTAGGATTGTCTTGCTTATTGCAAGAAATTTTATCCAAATAACACAAAATTAGGCCCAAGGGTCATTAAGTGTGCATTTGTGTTATACTCAAATATAAAGCTTATAGGCATTAGACTTTTGAGTCTAATGTGATAATTGAATCAAGAAAAATAGAGTTATTTCAGAATTTGTTGAGTGATACAATTCTCAAATATGTACTAGTGTTGGAGAGTCCTAAGATGAGATACCTCCAAAGGTTGTTGAGGACCCACAATACCTCGAAAAAGTTAAAGTGTTATAAAAGAAAAAATGTTGGGATTGGATGAGATTGATTCTCAAATAATTTCATTTCACTTAGTAGAAGGAAATAGAGAAAAAAATATAAGGAAAATTCCTATAATACTTCAAATAGAGGGGGATTCCAAAACATACAAAGAAGCTATGTCTTATAGAGATACTAGTTTTTGGAAATAAACTATCAATGATGAAATGAATTATGTCCAACCAAACATGGGAATTGGTAGTAGACCTTCCATCATGGTCTAAACCAATTGGGTGTAATATCACACAAATGACATGATTCAAATCTTTAAGGCTAGATTAGCAGCTAAAGGGTTTAAACAAAGAGAAAGTATTGGTTATTTTGATACCTATGCGTTGATGGCAAGAATAACATTAATTAGAATTTTGCTTGCTTTGACATCAATTCATAATCTATTTGTTCATCAAATGGATGTCAAAATGACATTCTTGAATGAGATCTCAATGAGGAGGTCTAAATGGAAACCCGGAAGGTTTTGTTCAAAAGGGGAATGAGAACAAAGTGCTTCTGATAAAATCATTGAGAGGCTTAAAATAAGCTCCCAAACAATGACATTAAAATTTTGATCATGCTATTCTTTCACATGGATTTAGACACAAAAATGTGGACAAGTGCTTATATTCTAAGACTTGTGGAAACTATGTGGTTGTAGTGTGTCTTATGTGGATGACATGTTAATTTTGAATGATTACATGGAAAGAATAATAGAAACAAATAGGTTTTTATCCTCAACTTTCAAGATGAAATATCTTAAAGAAGTTGATACCATCTTTTGTATCAAAGTAAAGAGAAATAGTGGGGATGCTTTGAACCAAACTCACTATATTGAAAAAGTATAAACAATTGATTCAAGATAGAATCATCATAATCTCATTTGTGAGATCAAGTGGAAATAAACTTGGCGTATTCTTTTACTAAATCTCTTACAAAAGTTTTAGTAAAGACAACATCTAGAGGAATAAAACTAAAACTCATTAAATAAAAATTATAAAATTCACTAATGATAGTAATTCCTCTTAATACTAGGAAATGACTAGTTTTGAGTTCAATGGGTAAAAACAAATAATTGATAAGTGACTTGTGACCACATTAACATCCTCAAGTTCCATATGTGATGAATAATGTTGGTTGTTACCGTTTGAGGGTTAAATATAAAGTTTTTAATGAAATTCAATCTATATGCGACAACTGACATGCATCTTAAAGGTAACAAAAATGTTATAAGAATTTCACCTATATGAATTAAGAGGTGGTGCCGCCTCTCATGAGAATTGGAGTTTCTCTAAAAAAAATTTATAAATGGATTGAGCATATGGCCATAAAAGTGCTAAGCAAGAAAAATTATTTTGACACTCGTGTGGTTAGTGGAAATGCGTGTGTTGTTACCGGTTTCGTTGTAAGAAATAATTGGTTCAATGCTACAAGCAATATGGGATTTCAACGGAGTTTTGTGACAATTACACTAAGATAAAATTCAAATCGAAATATATTTTATTTTATACATTTTCACTATTGTGGTTACAAATGGTTGATTTTATTTTTAACAAAGTGGGGGATTGTTATATATTTTCATATATTGTTGGTTAAAAATAAGTATAGGAAGAGTTATATTTTTTATAATATTATAAGTGTAAGAAGAGTTATGCTTGTGATGATATTATAAGTGTAAAAAGAGTTACACTTTTAAGTATCTAATGTGTAAAATAAGTTACACATTCAATAATGAATAAAAATTGTAACATTTGAGAATAAATCATGTTTAATGAATGGATTAAACATATCAAATGTTACAAAACTTATTAGGTTAAGAAGATAATAAGTTTGTAATATTTGTTAGTAAATCATGTTTAATGTGTGCACTATACATATATTTATGTTATAAGATGTTACAATTTCAAGAGGGTAAGGAAGATAAAGAGTCTTTAAATATTTGTAACCATTTTTTTATTCAATCATAAGAGTGTTTTATAAGACTAACTTTTCTTTTTTTGAAATCTTATAAAAAAAATGAAAAGGCTCGATTAATCAGTAGACTATTTTCATCTTACTTTCATAAAGATTTTTTGAGAAATTGAAGAAATAAAGTCCTTGGACAAAGTTCCAAGAACTTGTTTAAACCTTCTTGTGTTATTCGTCTTCTTATTATTTATACTTTAAAGAGATTGTGAATGCTTTTATAATTTTAAAAGTCTATTATATAGAGTGAGATTTGAATGTGTTTGTTTTTTCAATTGTATCCATCTATTTTTTTTCAACAAGTGGGTCGCGAGCTTCCACAATAGGTGGGTGGGTCATGGGGCCAAGTCGATTGGATGAGAAATAATTGATAGTGAAATAATTGTTTTAGCATCATAATGAGATAATTTGTTTTTCTTTGTGGTGAAAAGAGCACTAATTTTGATTCAAATTGCTATACATCGAAAACACATATAAAAATTCGTTAAAAATCATATCGGATGAAACATCACTCAGGTTAATAGTATAATAAATCTGCCTCATAATTTCGATAATACTATAAATTGATCATAATACATACTTTCGACTTCGCTTTATAACATAATGCTTAATTGCGGAAATTTGGTCCAATTATCTAAATAATATTAAATATAATTTTTAATTTTTTAACATCTATTCACTTGACATTCTAAATTTATAATATTTTATTCTTATAGAAACTTAAGTCAGATTCTGTCATATGTCATGCCCAAACCTTAGTTATTGACCCAAGCGCACATATTTTTAGTATATAAAATATTATTTTTCATAAAAACAAAATAAAAATATTTATTTATCTATAAATTTTATTTATTTTTATAGAATTTCATACACTCATTAATCGTATCAATTAAGCCCTTTTAAATTTAAATTTATATATTTTCGAGTGAAATGAAAATGGATGCAAATAAACGTATCCATAAAACTAAACATATTAAATTTTAAGTTATTTTTGGACCCACTCGATATCTAGATTTAAAATAATAATAATAGTTATTACGAGGAAAATCCGGTTGTCGATTTCCCCTTCACAGACAGATCTTACTCAATTTTGTATTTCAGAGGCATAGACCTCCACATACCAGGAGGATGGTGTTGTGGGTAAGATATTGTTGACTTTCTTAATTTCTTGATTCAATGTGTTGATGGGGGAGCATATTAGTATCAAAAACTGAATATTCCATAAGCCTTTACTTTGAGCTAATGGTCTGATACAGACATACAGTTTGACTTGGTGTTGGATCCTACTCATTTTTAGTTATCAACACTGGGAATGCATGATTCGTTTATCCTTGTCTGGTTTTACATTTGTATACGTCTTCTGGTAAATGATTGAACCAGTTTGATTTGTACATGTGTCGTTAAGTGGTATAACTGTATAAATGCTCTGTGAAATCTTTTGACGGAGCTGAGACAGATATATATGATTTATTTTTCATTGCTCGGAGTGGGGGGGTAGACAAAGAGAACTACAACAGATTTAAGTGAAAATCCCAATACTTATATTCTTATCAAAAACGAATATTCATTCTGAGATTGGAATATAAAGTTTCTGGAGCTGGGATTTTAAATATCTGTGGAGGGTTGATGTTTGGAGACTGGATTAGTATTGGATTGAGAGAAGGAGATGGCAATCGGATGGAACTATGCTGGTTTCGTTCTTCTAGTGGTTTTTCTCTTGGAGGCTGCAGACTTTTGTGATGGCGGGGTGACGAGTAGTTTTGTTAGAACAGCTAACTTATCTGCTGATATGCCATTAGACAGTGATGTGTTCCAAGTGCCTCCTGGTTATAATGCCCCTCAACAGGTGCGTTTTCAGTGCCATGAATTTGTTTCAAATTTATGTTCTCTTATCATTTGATTTTGGACATAGTTGATATAAAACTGCATAGATACTTTAGGATCATATCCCTGATTGGAAAAAACAAAGAAAAGGAATCCTCAACAGGTGTGTTTTCAGTGCCATGAATTTGTTTCAAAATTATGTTCTCTTACTATTTGATTTTGGACATAGCTGATATGTAAAACTGCATAGATACTTTAGGATCATATCCCCTGATTGAAAACAAAGAAAAGGAATCTCAACAGGTGTGTTTTCAGTGCAAGAATTTACTTCAAAAATTATGTTCTCTTATCATTTGATTTTGGACATAGTTGATATAAAACTGCATAGATACTTTAGGATCATATCCCTGATTGGAATAAACAAAGAAAAGGAACCCTCAACAGGTGTGTTTTCAGTGCCATGACTTTGTTTCAAAATTATGTTCTCTTATCATTTGATTTTGGACATAGTTGATATAAGACTGCATAGATACTTTAGGATCATATCCCTGATTGGAATAAACAGCAAAGGAACCCTCAACAGGTGTGTTTTCAGTGCCATGACTTTGTTTGTAATTATGTCTTTATCATTTGATTTTGGACATAGCTGATATAAGACTGCATAGATACTTTAGATCATATCCCTGATTGGAAAACAAAGAAAAGAGTGTGTAATGGTTTTGGATTTCAAAGAAACAAGAAATTTGTTTTTCCTCTCTCCTTAGTTTTTTTTTTTATTGAGATAAAAACTATTAATTTGTTTTTTATTGTTTTCCTCTTTACATGGTAGATGCATTCTTGTTTTCTGATTTCTTAATGTTGCCTATGAAGGTTCACATAACACAAGGAGATTATGAGGGGAATGCTGTGATTGTGTCTTGGACCACTCCAGATGAGCCGGGTTCAAATACTGTTCTTTACTGGGCCGAAAATAGCAAAACCAAGAGTCATGCTGAGGCATACATACCTACAAGTACTTCAATTACACATCTGGATTCATCACTGCACCATCAAGAACTTGAAGGTACATCGGCTCCACAACCTTAGTATGCTTCAGAGAATCAATTTGATTTCATGGTTTGTAGTATTTGTAAAAATTTAGATTTAATTTGTAGTTTGACGCAAAATATTACCAGAAGGGAATTGGGAATATTATACACACCCTCTGGTTCGTAACTCCTCCCAGATCTGGCCTTTGATGTCTCTACACTTTTGGTCTCATAGGTAATTTTTTCTTCAATCAATTTGTTTTTAAGTGTATATTTGATCTGACTCATTGTGGGTTGTGATTAGCTTTCAACAAAGACAATCTATGGCTATAAAAAGCTTCCCATTCTTTAATTTGCTAAAGTTATCATTTGGATATCCCTTTGGTCCTAAAATTCCATCAGATATGCTAGATTGCAGAATTTTACCAGGCAAATACATGTGTCCAAGAGAATTTTATAACTACACACTTTCCTTGAATACGCGTGCACTGTATGTGTATTTGCTGACCTTATTATAACTCATCATATGTGGCATTGTGAGCAGGGGATCTTGGTCAAACTTATGATTCGAATAGAACTCTTACTCACTATGAGTTAAGCCCAATAAAAGGACAGACACTATTTTTTGTTGGGGACCTGTCATATGCTGATGACTATCCGTTCCATGACAATGTCAGATGGGATACATGGGGAAGATTTATAGAGAGAAGTGCTGGTTATCAGCCTTGGATTTGGACTGCAGGAAATCATGAAATTGATTTTGCTCCTGATATTGTAAGCATTATGTCTCTCATTCGCCATTGTAAGCAATATTCTATATTCCTATCCCTATTGTAAAGCCATGTTTCTACATTCTGTGCTTTTGACTTGGAAGCTTTATTAATTGCGAGCTTCGTGCTTGTGAATTGTCTCCAATCAGCAAGGTTTGCTATGTTTCTGATTCAAACTCCCTTGTCAGTTATAAAATATATGCTTAGTACAGCCATGATTGTACCGTCTGAACTTACCAGGTCTAGGTGATTTTTGCAGGGTGAAACCAAGACGTTTAAGCCTTATAAAAACTACAACATGTTATTTAAAGCATCAGCTGGCAGACTTCATTATGTAGTACTAATCCATGAGATTCAGCATATATCATTGTCCTGTCATCTTACTCTGCTTACGGTAAGAATTTGTAGGTTTTCAATTGGGTGCTATAGTCACATAGAAAGGATAGGAGTTAGTGCACCAGAATGTGCATGATGTAAGAAATAATTCTGAGGCTAGTGTGTTCTAAATGTCAAAGAAGTAAGACAGTCATGATGATAGAGATTAGTGATAGCAATCATGTTTGCTGCATCTACATGTTTAGGGAAGTTCTCCATGTGAAGCACTTAACTAGAAGATTTTTCAGTGGTGCTTAAGGACTCATTTTGATTGGAAAGATGATGTTAGGAATTCACTAATATTTTAGTACTCGAACATGCTATGCATCCCATTCATTAGCAAATTAGCTATAGGAAAATGTTTGCTGAACATCAACACATCATTAGTCTATGACTCATTGACTCCATAGGTCAAAAGCCCATGTAGAATGCCATGGGAACATTACTTGCTTGTTTATTGTGGTTAATATGAAAGTATGAAAATGTGTTGAATATCTACTTGATCCTTTTATTTGCAGCTAAATCCACTCCTCAATACAAATGGCTTTTACATGAGCTACCCAAAGTGAACAGGACTGAAACACCATGGCTTATTGTTCTTATGCATTGTCCTCTATATAATAGCTACATACATCATTATATGGAAGGGGAAACCATGAGAGCGGTGTATGAGGCATGGTTTGTGGAAAACAAAGTTGATGTCGTCTTTGCTGGTCATGTTCATGCCTATGAGCGATCAGTAAGTATTCATTCTCTTGGAAACTTTCTTGAATTCAAAGGAAGACCTTTTTACTTTTGAACCTTAATATCTAGCTTCTTCTTATGGACTATAATGTTAGTATCTGTCATTTTGAAGTTTGTATCACTTCTATTCAAGGATCCAGTTTCATAACAAGCCATTTGTTCTTCACTCTGCCTTCCCATCTCTTTCTCTGTTGTGCCCTTGTCTACAAGGACTGGGACTGACTAGGATGCTTATTTTCTACATTTCCAATAATATGGTGCTGAGATGGTGTAATTTGGCCATCCCATGTGCTACCTAGTTGATATGTTGAGTTTCTGGAGTCCAAATAATGATTTGAGCTGCAGCTCCATTCAGTTATCACTTGAGTTCAGGTTTATAGGTTAATATTGTCTTGCCTGACATTCTACTTTTTACATTGTTAGTTCTTTGTGCATATTTGGCTGCATGGATAGAAGTAAGAATTCCTAAAATTCTCCAACTAAACAAGATACCTTTCATAAGCTTAAATTCATCATTCCATTGCTATGTGCATTTGTCATTGTCCTTGAAGCTGCTTCCTAGACTGTCTTAGCACTTCTTCAACAAGTAAATTAGCCTATATGTTTATCATTTTCCCTTGAAGCAGCTTCACTCTACGGGGTGAACGTGACCTTTCTAAAAAAAATAAAATTGGGAAAGGGTTTTCAATTATCTGGTTTGAATGGAAAATTCTATGGATAAACTATGATTTTGCTGATGAGTCTATCTAGTTCAAGCATTATCCCTCTATGAAAATATGACTTCTGTTGAAACACAAGGGAGCCCAAGTGTTTCAATTGCTCAAAACATGTAATATAGAATTATACAC
This sequence comes from Tetrastigma voinierianum, assembly GCA_016808115.1. Classification (NCBI taxonomy): domain Eukaryota; kingdom Viridiplantae; phylum Streptophyta; class Magnoliopsida; order Vitales; family Vitaceae; genus Tetrastigma; species Tetrastigma voinierianum. Next base: position 59,047 of record JAEQBH010006129.1, read on the forward strand.
TTGCAGTACTTTTATTTACTTATATCCATATGATTTTGCATCTCAGGAACGCATATCCAACATTGCTTACAATATTGTTAATGGGAACTGCACTCCCATACCTAACGAATCTGCCCCTGTTTACATAACCGTCGGAGATGGAGGGAATCTAGAAGGATTGGCAACTGGGTACCATCAACAGTCCTTAATGCTTTATCTGCTCTATTAATTGAAACCCAGGATAAAAATCATCTCTAATCTTTAGTGCTGAAATTTTCAACTGCTAATTGGCTCTTTGTTTTGCAGCATGACTGAGTCGCAGCTGCTTACTCAGCTTATCGTGAAGCCAGTTTCGGCCATGGCATTCTGGATATTAAAAACAGAACTCATGCTTACTTTGGTTGGAATCGAAATGAGGACACATATGCTGTGGAAGCTGATTCCGTATGGCTTCGAAACAGATACTGGACCTCTTCAGAAGAATCCTATTTAGTCTCATCATGAAGTAGAACAAGTTAGTTAACATATATATGGTTGGTTCTTCTTCCTTCCATCTCAAATCAAATGTTTACTATCCCCTTTGTTATTGTCCCATTGCATCTGCAATGTTTCAAATGTCTCCTGCTTTCATTGTAAATAAAAGGAAGAGCTTTGCATGGGTTGAATCTAGTAAATATTTAAGCGGATTCTGGATTCCACTCTGTAGGGAAAAAACCAAAACCAAAACAAAATAAAACCAAAAAATAAATAAATATGGGCCGGAGTCAAGATCTTGTAGGTCAGTGGATCTCTTGGTGTCTAGTGCATCAAAATAAACAAATCTACGATCAACCAATAAATTATGGTTTAATCAGGCCACTGCTAATCAAAGTAGGTAGATTCCTTGAGTTGAAGTAATAATATAACTGAATTATCGTGATTCAATTCCTTTTCAAGAATCCTCTTAAACAACGCAAACCCCATTTGTTAGAACAGCTTCCGTCTTAGCCCATCTTTTTAAAATCGTTATAATACCTCTCCTCACTATTTTTTTTTTACATATGAAAACGAAAAGAAAGACAAAAGCCACATCTCCAAAACCTTAATTATGTTATCCCATCTTTCCCAGTTCACACCTACCTCATTAATCTGTAAGAGGCCATTTGGAGGGAGAGTTTTTATGCGCTTTACCCTTCAAAAGTTTATGGATGCAGTCAAATTTAATCAGGAGAGAAAGAGTATAACTGGTACCCAACTATTTATAGCAGAGCGAAACTGCAAACTGGAAAGCCTAATTGACGGACACCGCCGACCAGAGAAAGAACCAGAAGTTTGGCTCCCAACTTTCATGCTTGTAGAGTTCTGACTACTGTCGTAGCCAACATATATGATGTGATACTGTTGCTCATTAAACACCAATTCTTGGGAACAAAATTAGAACTCCCAAGAAGTATCCTGCATCAATGATTTGTAGGGTAAAATCATTATCATTAGGATGATTCAGCCGTGCAGTCGGACTAGAAATAGACATACCCCTTGTGTTGTTAACTTGATGGTTGACCTTCGGATGTCAGTGTGTAATGTAGATGCAAAAAGGCGGGGCCGGCTACCTCTCCGATGATTAAGTCAGCAAAAATAAGGAAGGAAGAATGAAGTTCACATAGTTCCGATTGCATACCTCTTATCGTGGAGATCCTCCTGATTTATAGAGGGCGGTTTGGAGAATTCCTCCCCCTTTCTCCTGAAAGAATCTTCTTTTTTTTAGGAACAAAATTTCTCTTTCCTTATTAAAGACTAATTCTTCCTTATTAGGGATTAATCTTCTGGGAAGTAAGGGATTTGAGAACTAGGAAATTCGGGGATAAATACATTTTGCAGATTTTCTGCTTCTATGAGTTTATTCGTAACAAACTTCCCATATGGGATAGAATGGTCGGCTAGGAGACTTGGAATCCCAGACGGACTGCCTCAAGCAATTCTTGGAAAAGTTTGACCTTGCTTTCCTAAGCGGCCTCTTTAGACTCTCCCGTTTGGGAAGTATCCGCTTGGTTTTGGTGAAGCGAGTGGAATCGGGTCATTTCGTAACATAGGCCAAACGGGCCCGAGGCGTGTGAAACTTAAAGATCATGGTACTCACAATGCCCCCCTTTTTCCTCGGCTGGAATTTTTGTACTGTTTCAATCGGGAGAAAATATTGTTGTTTCAAATGTTGGATGTTTAGAAGTTTAAAGGGTTTTGGGGAAAATGATTATTTTTAATGCGTTGAGCTATGCTCTCGTGTGTTTGGCGGCATGGGAGATCGTACTGATATACATCCTAGCATCTCTCTAAAGGCGCATTTAATGCTCCTGATGACGCCCTACCCCTATAAATAGGGGTAATGGTTTCAAGAGTGGTTTCTTTTACGTCTACTCAATAGTTTTTTGACTCTTGTATTTCACCTTCCTCTGCGCTTCTGCAAACTTCCCTTTCAAAGGAGCCATCAGAGACTTTTAACGCTTCGACAACTTTTGATTTTCCAATGAGTGCACCCAACAAACCTTTTCGCGTTGTGAGGTTGGCAGAGTGTCTTTGTTGTTGGAGGCGTCCTACTAGTTTCTGCAAAGGGTTTTGGTTTACGTTCTTTAGGTTTTGTCTTTGGTGGGTTGTAAAATCTCCAAGGGAGACTCCAAGGGAGATTTCTTTTCCCCTTTAGGAGGTTTTTTATGGGCCTTAAGTTGACCCCTTGTTCTTATCTTTTTTTTTATTTGCCTATAGAATGGCAAGAGATCACGAAGAGGTTTCAACCAATCAGGTTGGGCATAGGAGGGGTACCCCCCGGGAAACGCTTACTACAAGTAGTCTAGTTGCTGCCATGTCTGCAGAGGAATTGAGGTTATACAACCAAATTCTTGCCAAAATGTCAGGTCTGGGACGTCGGACGGTCACGACTACCTTAGTGTAGGGAGGCGGGGTAATGTATCTACTTTACAGGAGCCGGTTCTTTGCTAGGCTTCACCTTCCCATTCCATCATTAGTGAAGAAGTTCCTTCATTTCACCCGGGCACCTCTTGCACTCATACATCCGAACGTTTTTCAGATTTTGATGGGTTGTAGTGTGCTAAACTCTCTCTACCAGCTGGATATCTCACTGGTGGAGATCTGTTTCATTTACACTTTGAAACTTGGGATTAGGGGCTGCCTATCCATGTTAGCCCACAGTCCTGGCTGCAATTTGTAACCGGACTCCCTGACTCCCTCAAGACGGAGGCGAAAGAGGTCATCTTGGTTAAGGGCCCATGGTATGAGACCCCTTCCTCTTTAGGGTTTCCTTTTGATCTGAACCAGTCCCTTTCATTCCTAGGTTTGTCTTTGTTCCTGTTTTGGTATGTATCATATTTCCCTAGGTTGTGGGTGTATTGACGTACCTATCTTCTTGATGATTTGTAGATAGGCACGGGCGAGGCCGGTTGGTTAACTAGGTGGAGAAGGCAAGGTTGGACCTCATATGTCGGCTGTTTGAGATCATAGAGAGGGAGCGCCACCACGAGCTCCTTTTGTCTGTGAAGAATATGCAGGAATTTGGCGCCAGTCCTTTCCCCTATATAGTGCATGTTCTTCCCCGTCCTTTGCCCAGTGAGGTTGTCAAGGGCAAGCACTTTGTTCTTGTGAACCTTCTGAAGTCGTTGCCAAGAGGTTCTTCCTAGGCGGAGGCTGCTCCAAAACCCCTTATCCGACCAAATCATCTACCTTTGGCCGTGTAGGACCCCAAGTGATGTTTGCCTAAAGCACTCATCATATACCCACAATTTAGCATGCTTTCGGGTCATTTCATACATTAATAAGTGTGTTTATCATCTTATATTTGATACTTAGCTTCTTGTGCATTTTAGGTGAAAACGACGACGTTTGGAGGCTGTGCGAAGGCTTGAAGGAGTAGATTGAAGATCCTAGCCCGATGTCGCGACGTCGCCGGGACTTGGTCAGCGTGAATTTCAAATTAAAGAGAAGAGAGGGGAACGAGAAGGAGAAGACAACGCAGGCGTGATTCAAGAGATCGTGTGATTCTTGTATTTGTATTTTCTTTCTCAAACTCCTTCTAATTAAAAACACCAATGATTGTAATGAACAACATGATGTGTTAGTTTTATTTAGGTTTTTGTACCCTTGTTACATTCATTTGGATTAGTTGTTAATTCAGTTTCATTCAGTATATCCATGGATCACGTGTTGACATCTATTTTTATTGAATTATCTACATGGTGGTGTTTGGCCAACATTAACATGCTGTTACTGGGAATCTGAGATCAAGAGATAAAGGTTCCCGGGGATCCGAGTAGAGTGACACTTGGTCAATCGGAGAGTAGAGATCTCCTGGTTCCAATTGTGGTGATTAGGGTTTAATCATTTTAGCGTCTCGGAGTTAAGGGTTGATGTAAGGATGCAATATACCCTACTAGCATGGAACAAAATTTCGCGAAATATCATACGTCTTGGTTATCGGTGGAGAGTCGACGATATCGCCGTAGATGGTCGATTTGATGAATTTTCGGACAAATTTAATTCTGCGGCCTCCCAGTTTTGAACCTGGGCCAAAACTGTAGAGTTTGCCACCCTTCTCCACCAAGCCAACAGGCTTCTCATTATATAAGGTGCAAATAAAACTTATATGCTCTTCTATTATTCACATTATTTTTACATTATTAATTTAACATTATCACTTCATTTTATTTTTCAAGAATCCTTTCATATTTTCAAATTTTCAAAAATTAAAATTAATTTGATAATATAAAATATTGAGATAATTTTTAATTATAAATTAATATCAGTATAATAATATTCACATCCTAACCATCAAATTTAAGAAATCAACATTTATATAAAATATTTTGTATAAAATAATAAAAATAATCTACTTCTTATTTTAAATTTGATTAAATATGTTTAACTAAAATAAATGAAGTTAAAAAAAAATAAAAATAATTTATTTGTTAATAAATAAATATAAATATAATTAATTTCTATTATGTAAATATTTATTTAGTTATTATATCTTTTTAATATTATAATATCTAATATTTGATTTTCATTATCTATGTTACATTATTTAGTTGACATATCTCATTTAATATTAATTAACTCTAATATATGTATTTTACTTATTTTTGTCATTTTTAAAAAAAAAATTAAGTATTTTCATAAATTTTATCTTTTCCGATATTTTTATAAAAATATCCACCAATATTTACCAATATTTCCGATATATCCGTAAAATCCAATTACCGATATATTCATATTTACCGATATTTTGATCCTTGCCTACTAGTGAGATAGGCGCATATACCTTGAGAGAGGATATCTCATAGGCACGATCAACTTGCCATCGTGAATCCGTTAATGTATTGAATGATCAGTTCTATTTAGATAGTAATCCATTGAGTGTGCGAGGAGGCCAAGGCTCTAGTCCCCATTAGTGAGTAAACAATTAGTTTAAGTTAACTTTTGTTATATTAGCCATAATTCACTCGAGTTTGAGATGGATAATATTCTAGGGCGGTCGTTATTCAACACACTTCTTCTTATGGGAGCGACATGACAAGCCTATATTAGTAGCTAGTAGCTTATACTTGCGTGTGTGGGCTCGTTTGGTATTTTAAATAATCTCTCGGGCAGGTCGAGTTTTGGCGTCGTTGCCTGGGATATGAGATTGAGAGATAAAGGTTCCCAGGGATCCGGGTAGAGTGACACTTGGTAAATCGAAGAGTAGAGATCTCCCGGTTCCAAGTGTGGCGATTAGGGTTTAATCATTCTAGCGTCTTGGAGTTAAGGGTTGATGCGGTCTGATATATCCACTAGCGAGATAGACAAATATACCTCGAGAGGAGGGGATATCGTAGGCACTGATCAAGCACGCCATCATGAGATCAGTTAATGTCTTTGGATGATCGAGACTATCTAGATATTAATCCATTGAGTGTGTGGCAAGGGAGGCCCAAAACCTGGAGCCCATTAATTGAGTTAACAATTTGTTTAGGATTAGCTTTTTGTTATATTAGCCATAATTCACTTAAGTTTGAGATCTTGAAAATATTCTAGAGCCAATTCTGGTATTCAACACACTTCTTCTTATGGGAACGACACTTGATAAGTCAGTATGTTAAATGACTTTCGGCTGTGCATATGCTTGCTTGCTTGACTAGATTATTACTAGGAATTCTTTTCATTTTATTTTGTTTACACAAGTGCTTGTAATTTGGTCTCTGTGTTTTTGTGTGTATATGCAAAGACGAGGTCAAGTTGAACTACTCCGTTCGATCATGAGCCAAGAGAACATTAAATCGATTACGTAGAGAGCAAAGAGAAGCACACCAGAGAAATCTAGCAGACATGCAGAATCAAGAATGGCAAGATCAGGGCTAAGAGCAAAACGAGCCGCAAAGGGGACAGAATGGGAATAATGATAGAAATTAAGCTCCCAAGCCGTTTATACAACCAGATGATCCTTTTATGCTGCTAAAGGAGTTTGCCTTACCGCCTACGGTTGTTCAGTCTGCTATCCGAAGACCACCTATTTAAGCGAACAATTTCGAGTTGAAATCAGTAACCCTGTAAATGCTTCAGAACATTCAGTTCCATGGATTGCTAAGTGAGAATCCGAACACGTATTTGAAAAACTTCATTGAAGTATGCGACACGGTCAAATACAATGGAGTGACAGAAGAAGCGCTTAGACTGAGATTGTTCCCGCTCTCACTAGGTGATAAAGCTAAACACTGGTTGACAAGCTAACCACCAGATTCCATTACCTCATGGAATGATTTGGTGCGAAATTCTGACGAGTTTTCATGCAAAGATCGCACAATTTGGTGTAAGAGATTAACACCTTTAGGCAGGTTAGGGGAGAACTTAAGTGAAGCTGGGAGATTTCATGAGCTGATGAGGTTGTCCACATCACGAGGATGGCCAGGATGGATGTAAGTCCATACCTTTTAACGATGCAGTGATTCTACCAAAACGATTGCCAGATGCCTCAGTAGGGGGCGTGCTAATGAAGAAGACTACAGACCAAACATATGGAATCCTAGAGGATGTCGCTACTAATAGTAACCAGTGGCCCAGGACAGGATGATACCGAGGAAGGCAGTGGGAGGTGCGGACATAGAGGTCCTGAGCAATTTGGTAAATCATGTCGCACAATTCACCAAACAATTACAAAGGTAGCAAGGTGCTATAAATGCTATTCAGGCTAACCCTTGAGAGATATGTGACTCATGTGGAGGATAGCATAGTACTATAGAATGCCAATTGGGCCAGATGACAGTATGTGTTGAGATTTAATTAGCCGCAACAATAGGGTTAGTATGGGGGTAACACCTATCATAATCAGAACCAGAGCCAAGGCTGGCGGAATAATCAGAACTATGGATGGATGAACAATTAGAATAGCATGCCACCTCCCCAAGTGAACAAACCGCCAGCAGAGAAGAAAGTAGATTTAGAAGAAGCACTATCTAAAATGCTCACTTCCCATACAACCTTTATGAATGAAACAAGGTGAATATCTGAGATTAGTTAGCTTGATTGAATAACCAGTAGCACAATTGAGAAACTGGAGGTGCAAATGGAATGAATGTGTCGTTGGCGAGAGGCAGCGGGTTCTTTGCCTAGCAATTCAAAGATAAACCCGAGAGGTTAAGGTAAGTAACATGTTAAGGCTATCACCTTGAGAAGTGGTAGAGAACTAGCTACATCGGGATAACCACCAGTGGTAAGAGAAGTGGATGCAGGAGTAGACCAATTAAACCCAAAGATCGGATAGACGAGGAGTAGCCCCAAGAGAAGAGTCGGTAGAGTCAGATGAAGGAAAGAGTAGAAACAGAGCGATTCTGGAATGAACCCTCTACACCAGGTCTGTATCCTCGGCGTTTGAAGAAGAATAAAATTTGGATAAGCGGTTTACGGAGTCGTGGAAGTGTTTAGAGCGCATATCAACATTCCGTTTGCAGATGCATTAGAACAAATGCCCAGCTATGTCAAATTTATGAAAGTTATACTGTCAAGGAAAAGAAGGTTATGTAAAACCCCGGAAAATTTAAAAATTTCTAAAAGTAAAAAAAAAAAAAAATTAATAATAATAATAAATTCTTTGAAATGGCTCGAGGCTTGAAAATTCCACAGAGCTTGGATAGTAACAGGACTACGTCGTTGAATTAAGATCTCCTGCAGTAACTCAAAAAGTTTCTTTGAATTCTAGACTAATTGGGAATTCTTTATGAATTACGAAATTGGGTATCTAGTAACCCGAGGCAATTTACTGTAAAAATATCGAGTTAAGAAATAACTTGAGAGTTAAGTTCATTTAAAATAAATTGAACTAAAAATAAATAAAATTGTTTCGGGACCTTCGCGAACGGGACGGGTAGTGGACACGTGATGACGCGAGTGGGTCTTAGATCTGACTTAAACTTAAAGGGAAGGAGAAAATATGGGATTTTCTCCCATTTTCGACAAAGCCGTGATGGGTGTGAGTAGAGAGAGAGAGAGAGGGAAAACTGCCTCATTCTCTCTACGATCTCACGAGGAGATCGGGTGGTGCCGAATCCGTCGAGCAAAAGTTTAAAGTTCATCTCTACTCGAAGCAGGGAGCTACGATCAGTGAATCTGACTGACATGCGATTTCACTAAGAGATTCGGGTTTGGAGAAGAAAATCCAGTGAGAGAAGCTCTACCTTATTTCTAAGATTTACGGTGATCGGCGGCTTGGTTTCTGTCAGGCCAAGACTTAAAGTCAAAGTACTTGTCAGAGACGGCCGCGTGGACAGAATCAAGAGTGCCGTCGAAAGGTCGGGGGTTCGGGAAGGCCATGGGTCTCGGATCTTTAGGACTCCAAAAGTTTCGTCTTGGCTCCTAAGAGTAAGGGGTCCTTCTACTCGGGTTTATATTTCATCTAATCTTTGTTTTGGTCTTGGTTAAGCCCTAGGGGCTGTTTGGTTGTGTTCATGGCACAAAAAAAACTAATTTTAAGTTTTGAGCTATGATGTCGATTTTTAGGTAGCTTTAGGGGAAAATTTGATTGTGGTGAGTCCAGGGACAGGAGTTTTGTACCATGTTATGGCTGAATTGTGGACTCAGTGGGCGGGTTTGTTGCCAATTGAAAGAGTTATTTTGGGATGAGTTTGGGTAGAAAAAATAGCATGTACGAGAGCTTTAAAGGAGCCTGAGACCTTGATTTCGTGGTTTCACATAGAGCGCCAGTGCCTTTATTTATCGCAAAGGCCTCTAACCCGGGACGACAAATGGCTTTCTCGTTGAGGCTCAAGTTTTAAGGTGTTCTTAGACTCCTGTGAGAGAAGTATGAGTGAATCATCCCATATGCAGCTTAATAAAATTTGAACTCATATTTGGTCCGAAAATGATGAGCCCCTGTTGGTTCGAACGTCGATCCTTTATTCATCTGAGGCCTCCCAACCGGACGATATAACTCGTCAGGAGCTTTGTTTGGGGTGTTATTGGGCTATGAAAGATCTTGGAGTCACAGAATCTGACCATATTCTTTTCAATGGCAATTGGTTCTCATCACCTTATTTGAAAAATTGATTATTTAATGAGTGTGCTAATTGTTGGTTATGTGGATGTGAGGAGTTGTGTGCTGAAGTGGCCATTACATGTAGATTTTAGGCTATCTTTGAGTGCACGATATGTGCCATGAATTAGCCTAGGAAATGAGGTGTTAATCGTTACTTTCCTAGGTAGTGACTTGATGCAATGTTAACATGTGTTTGTGTGATTGATTAAAATGACATTTCTTGGTTAAGAGGTGTCATGCTTGGATGTCAAATATGTAGTATATATTGGGTTTGTGATGTTTTACGTGTGGACATGGCTGTGCATGGCATGTTGTGGGGCTAGTTTATAGGCATTATGTGCCATGATGTAGCTGAGGATTTGGAGTATGACATTACTTGTCTGATAATGATTCGGAATGATGTTGATGCATGCTTGTTTGATGTTGACATGAATGTGATAAATCATTAGTATATTGCATGTATATTAACGTTTAATGAATGTGTGGACTTTTGTGTGCATTAGACGCGGTGTCCATGGTGCACGATTGTGAATGTCTCTGGGTATAGGGTGTCCATGTAGGGTCTTTAGCCATTGGGCATGACTTGAGCCGCAGTAAGCACGGTGCATTGCATTGGTGCACAAGTACATCGCATGAAATGGGTGTGAGTGCATGGAAAATTAGCATTGTGTTTAGTGTTGATGTTGGTTTCAGTCTAGGGACACAAAGTCCTAAAAGGTCGCATGAATGATCGAAGGTTGCCTAACATGGCTTTTGAACAAAGCGGTTTTATCGGAGGGTTGTCCGCATAATTATTATCGGAGTATGTTCACTAATTTATATCGGAGGGTTGTCCACATAATTATTATCGGGGTATGTCCAAAACAATAAAATTGATATACATCGGAGGGTTGTCCATACAATATCAATCGTCGAGACATGTGATTGATATACACATCGGAGGGTTGTCCATATAATGTCGATCGTCGAATTATGCCCAATTGATATACATCGGAGGTTGTCCTGAAATGGGTGTCGGAGTGTGTCCACTATTTATATTGGAGGGTTGTTCACGGATAAACCACAAATACCCAACTGTTTGAAATGGTTTTCATTCATGGCAAAATGCGTGTTTGAGGGAGTCGGTGAGGGACTTGATATATGAAGTATGATGAGTGGAGTGTCTCATTCATGTGAAGTAGAGTTACGTGCTAGGATTGCATGTCCTAGGTTGGTGTGTGCTGGTTGTTGACCATTCCTTGTGCATTTTAGGTGGGGAATAACCCTTGTGGGACTTATCTACACTAGGCGTTAGCTTACCGGAGTCGTGAGACCCCACTTTCGGAGTGCAAGGACATGTGTGTGCGAGACCAAGCGGTGCTCCTTAGAGGCTGACATCATGAAGCGGGCGGATTGTGGCGCATGATCCATGTTTGTATATTATATTAGAACATGTTAGTTTTAATATAATGTTTTGTATTAAGAGTGATGTAATAACTCTTGGTGGCTTCGGTGATATAGATTGTATTTATATGGATAAATGGGCCCTATGTGGCCATTTTTACTTGTTTGTGGACCCGATGTGGTCGTTGTATAATATTGGGACAGGTTGCCATGAAAATGCACAGGTTGTATTTTGGGTAGAGCTCCCTGTACAAAGGAGACTCTGCTCGATTTTCGTTAAATCCCGAGTCCTGGGAAAAGGGGACTAAATGGTGTGGTGTCGGGTTACCTGACATCCACGAATCTTCCGCGGGTTGACGAGTTGTCAACGGACCCCCGAGAATTGGGGTGTCACAGGTTATTAGATTTTGAGACAATGAACCTTACTAAGGAATGTGGTGCTATACTTGAAATTACCACAAAGTTGAAGGACCCGGGCGGCTTCACTGATCATTGTAAGATGAGAACTCGATCTTCGAGAGAAACGATGTGACTTGGGAGCCGAGTATTAACCTCATGCCTTTATCACTTTTCGGATGGCGGGGTTAGGTGAGAAAATTTAGACACTACTATCACCACTACAGCACAAGCGGATAAGATCATTGAAACATCCTCGGGAGTGATAGAAGATGTGCTAGTAAGGTAGATAAGTTTATCTTCGGTGATTTCATAGTGTTGGATATGGAGGGAAGATAAGGAGATACCCATTATACTAGGTAGACCATTTCTAGCAACTGGCAGGGCTATGATTGATATGCGAGAAGGGGAGGGTGAAGTACAAAAGTGCAAGACCGATGAGGTCAAATTTAGTGTATTTAATGTTATGCGACATTGAGAGAAGCGTGTGTTTTATGATAGAGGCAATAGAGTATAGTGTCTATTGAAGAGTGGTTTGACTAACCCTTTTGGAGACTAATAGCAATGCGGAATGTTAAGGAGGAACTAAGTGAAAAGGCCGAAAAGTATGTGAAATGGATGGACTCCTTGCAGCCGAGCAGAAGAAAGTATTATGAGCCGTTGGGAGAGAACACCCAGACTTCTATGCCTTCGATTGAGCAACCACCATAGTTTGAGCAAAAGCCACTACCTAGTCACTTGAGGTATGCTTATCAAGGGAATCCTCGACATACGGTAATCATATTAGCCGGGTTTGTGATGAGTGGAAGAAGAAGCTTTTAGAGTACTTCGAGATCACAAAGATGCTATCGGATGATGCCGCAGGTTTGAAGGGATCGCCTCCATGTGTATGGGATCTGTTAGAGGATGGGCACAAATCTTCAGTGGAGGCTCGGAGAAGTCTCAACCCAATAATGAAGGAAGTGGTAAGAAAAGACATATTGAAGTGGTTTTATGCAGGAGTGATCTATCCCATCTCAAACAGTTCGTGGGTAAGCTTAGTACAGGTTGTTCCAAAAAAGGGAAGGACCATAGTGATAAGGACATGAATAACATGCTTGCTTCCTTCTCGGCTCCGAGTTACGGGGTGGAGAATATGCATAGACTACCAGAAATTGAATAAGGCAACTAGAAAATATCATTTCCCACTTCCGTTTCTATATCAAATGCTAGACAGGTTGGTCAGGCATGAGTAAAACTGTTTCTTGAATGGGTATTCGGGCTATAATAAGATAATTATATAACTAGAGGATTAAGAGAAAACAACATTCACGTGCGTGTGTACGTTCGGCACTAGCGAATGCCCTTTAGGTTATGTACTTCTTGGACATTTGAGCGTTGTATGATGGCTATATTCTCAAACATGGTCGAGAAAACAATTGAGGTTTTCATGGATTATTTCTCTATGCTAGGAAAGTCTTTTGATAATTGTCTTGAGAACCTGAGACAGGCACTAATAAGATGTGAGGAAACTAACCTTGTGCTGAACTGGGAAAAGTGCCACTTCATGGTGAAGGAAGGCATTGTATTGGGGTATCGGATCTCAAAAAGAGGAATTGAGGTAGATAAAGCCTAGATTGAAACAATAGAGAAGCTACTTCCCCCATCTTCAATGAAAGGAATAAGGAGCTTTCTGGGTCACGCGGGATTCTATAGGAGATTCATAAAGGATTTCTCCAAAATAGCCAAACCCTTGTCGAATGCTTGTTCAAGGAGTGCCTTTTGAGTTTGAAGATCTGTGTATGCAAGCGTTTTTGTTTTTGAAAGAGAAATTGGTATCAACACCTATTGTAGTAGCACCGGATTGGAATCTTCCTTTTGAACTAATGTGTGATGCAAGCGACTAAGCAATAGAGGCAGTACTGGGCCAGAAGAGGGAAAGAACATTTCAGATTATCTATTATGTGAGCCGGACGTTGAATGATGTGCAACTAAATTATGCAACAACTGAAAAAGAACTTTTGGCAATTGTGTTTGCGTTTGACAAGTTTCGGCCGTACTTGATCTGTAACAAGGTAATAATGCACATTGATCATTCGGCCATAAAGTACCTGATGATTAAGAAGGATGCGGCAAAGATTGATAAGGTGGGTGTTACTCTTTGCAAGGATTTGATTAGGAAATTAAAGATAAGAAAGGGACTGAAAATCTAGTAGCCGACCATCTTTCATGATTGGAATGACCGAGTAAAGAAATTCAGATCAGTGATAATTTTCCTGACGAATAGCTCTTAGTGATTGAAGACAAAGAGCCAGTACCTTGGTTTGCTGATTTTGTGAACTACTTGGTGGCAAGAGTGCTCCCACCAGAGTTTAGTTATCAGCAGAAGAAGAGATTTTTTGCACAGTTGAAGCATTACTACTAGGAGGAGCCCATTATGTATAAGCATTATTCTGATCAGGTGATAAGAAGATGTGTCCCCGAGGCGGAAATGGAAAATATATTAACTCACTGCCACACTCTAGCATGTGGGGGGCACTTTGGGGGAAATAGAATAGCTGCTAAGGTACTTCAATCGGGATTCTATTGGCTCACTTTGTTCAAGGATGCTCTCCAGTTTGTGTCTACCTGTGATAAGTGCTAAAGAATGGGGAGCATATTAAAATGAGATGAGTCGCCCTTGTAAACCATTTTAGAGGTATAGTTGTTTGATATATGGGGAATGGATTTTATGGGCCCTTTTCCTTCATCATTCAGCAACCTATACATTCTCCTAGCCATAGACTATGTTTCCAAATGGGTGGAGGCCATACCTACCCTAACTAATGATGCAAGAGTGGTAGCTAAGTTCCTTTCGCAGTCATATATTCACTCGGTTCGGAACTCCACGGGCTTTGATTACAGATGGAGGAACACACTTATGTGACAAGCTTGTAGACAGCGTTCTGAGAAAATATGGTGTTCGGCATCGTACTGCACTTGCACACCACCCACAAACTAATGGCCAAGCAGAGGTGTCAAACAGAGAAATCAAATCTATCTTGGAGAAAATGGTCAATAGCTCAAAGAAAGATTGGGCGAAAAAGATGGATGATGTGCTCTGGGCCTCTAGAACATCATTCAAGACACCCCTGGGTATGTCACCATTCAAACATGTTTAAGGAGAGAAGCATGCCGCCTTTTGTGGAATTAGAACATAGAGCATATTGGGTAACTCGACAGTTGAATATGGATAGTAAGGTGGTCGGCGAGAAACGCATACCGCAGCTCAGTGAATTAGAAGAGTTCCGCAATGAGGCTTACGAAAATGCTAAGATCTATAAAGAAAAGATGAAAGCCTGGCACAATAAACATATTGTAAGGAAGGAGTTTGAGTTGGGTCAACAAGTCCTCTTATTTAACTCACGACTCAAGTTCTTCTCAAGGAAATTAACGTCGAGGTGGTTGGGACACTGTGACTCAAGTTTTTCCGTACAGAGGGGTGGAAATCATGCACTAAGAGAAGGGGAGCTTTAAAGTTAACGCGCAACGATTGAAGCCATACTTTGGAGGCAACTTTCATGCAAGCAAGCATGCCATCAATTTGAGCACACCGGATACAGTGCAATAAGGAGTTCGAGCAGCCCCGTAGTCTCAGGGACATTGAGATTCAGGAAAGTCGAGCTAACGATATTAAATAAAGCATTACTTGGGAGGCAATCCAAGCATTTTACAGTTTTTCATTCATTAGTGTAGTTTTGAATATGTTTGATTATTTTAGAGATGGAAATTTTCTCGGAGACCTTAAACTTATGTGTGTTGTGGTGTTTTCAGGCTCCGAGATAGCTCGGGAAATCTATTTCAGGGTTAGACAAGGATCAGAACCTCAATAAGGGAGTGCTCCTTTACTTAAAAATGTTTTTATCAAAAAGTTAAGTTACCCTCTGCATACAGCATTCGCGTGTTCTATCCCAGTGGCAAAGAAAAAAAGGAAAAAAAAGGAAAAAAAGGCAGGAGCCGGGCTGAAGATTTGGGAGGCGGATTGGGTTCGTGGAATGGACGAATCCTGGAGTTAGCAAGTCGACTGAGGAGATGGAGGTTGAGATGTCTGGCCTTGTTTCCGGTTTTGCTGCAAGGATGAGCAAAGAGCGAGACTAGCACTTGGGGAACTGCCACGACTACGAAGTACTGAGGCGGAAGCGTCTAGAAATTTGTCAGTCGGATGGAGAGGCTTAGAAGAGTCCGACGGTAATTAACATGGACTCCCAAGATCGAGCCTTCGACACCCAGCCTGCTTTGGAGGGTCCCCCCCAGGATGCCTTCAAAGAGGCTTATTGATGAGTCAAAAACTCATTGAATTTTTAGTCAATTTTTCTGAATTTTCTTACAATATATTTGCCTATTTTATGCGAGAAATATGCTCTTGTTACCAGAATTTCTATTTTGCGAGAAATTTAAAGCGAGAAGTGAAAGAATCCGGCAAAAATCGAAGTGAAAAGCAGTCAAGGGCCCGGTAGGTGATAGAATCAAGGTCGCGACCAAAAGTGATGCAAGAAGCAAACAAAAACTATTGCGACATAAGAACTTCGCGAGACCAAGGCAGGAGGGAACTTCAAGGAAGATAGTAATAATCGCGACAGTTTTGAGGTCGCGACCAAAAAGTAAGGCTGAATGGACTTGCAATGTCTCTCGAAGACAATTCAGTTAACGACAAAATATAAGTTGGAGACTTGATCAGGTTGCGACACGGGAGATTTGTAATCACGGCGATAAGAAAGAGTTGTACATTTAAAAATGTTGTGACCAAGAAGTGAGGTTGCGACAGGAGGGGCAGAATTGAAGTCGCGACATATTTTTAAGGTCGCGACATAAATTTCAGACAAGAAGGAAATGATTAGGTCGCGACCTAAATTCCACGTTGCGACAAGGCAATGAAAAGACAACAATTTTAAGTCGCAACATGAGAAATGGAGTTGGGACCAAGGATCAGTGGCTGACAACAAAAATGAGGTCGTGACATACTTCTGAGGTCGCGACATAAAATGCGGTAGAAAACAATACAGCCAAGTCGCGACATCAAATTGAGGTCGAGCATATTCGAAACAAAGCGAGCAGTAAATTCGCGCTTCAAAAATAGAAAAAAGTGAAGGGAGGCTTGTTGAGACTTAGAAATGAGGTTGCGACTAGATATGAAGAAGGGATTGTCGCGACATACTTTTGAGGTGCGACATACTTTTGAGTTGCGACAAGAATTGCATTGAGGAGCAAGGAAAATACTTAATTCGCGACCTAAATTCAAATCGCGACAAGAGAACAAAGCAACCTAGTAGTTTTGAGTCCGGTGACCAGCAAAGGCTCGAGACAATTGAATGACGTCTGCGAGAGAAAGGGATTGCGACATTGAATTGAAGTCGACATCAATTCACGGGAGCAAAGAAAAATGAGGTCATGATAAAATATCAGCAGTAATGGCTAAGAATTTTATGTGCGACCATAAATCAACTTACAAGCGAAGAAACAAGTTGCGACATAAAACATCGGTCGGCTCGACGTGCGGGAGCAGAGAAAGAAGGTTGCAGCGGTTCCGCGGTCCGCGTGGTGAGCGGACCGGACTAAGAGATTTTACGTCGCGCGAGCTTTTGAAGTCGCGACTAAGCAGTGGTAGGCCATTGATTTTAAGGAAATCCACCTGGAGCCTTGGAATTAGGCCCAATTTCTAAAAGTTATAAATAGGCGTACACAGTTTTAGTAAAGTTCAGCTTTTCTTTTTGGGAACCCAGAACGGGGGAAGAAGAAAACTCATTGTATAATTTTTAGAATAGATTTTCTTTTCTTTTCTTTTCTTAGATGCGAGACCGATAATTAGAATGTTGAAGGTAAGAAACAAACTTTCAATTTCTTTACAATTTCTTTGCTGAGTTTAAATGAAATCTAGACTATTTCGAATTCTTCTCTTCTCGGTTTATTGCAAGCTATGTAGATTACGATTAATAGTGCTCCATTGTCGATTATGTCACCGGTTTTTGAGGAAGAAGCGCAGCTTCCACTAATTTGAATTTATTGTTAGTTACAGTCTTTCCTACATAAATTGGAAGAAAGTATATGGAATTTGGGTGGAATTTATTTGATTGATGTGTCTTTTTCATATAATTGTTCCCAATAGTAGTTTCGAATACTCGTTCAAGTTGTATCACTGCTGATTTAAGGAAGGCCCTTTGGTGACACGAAATGACGATTCTGAAGGTTAGGAGTTATTCTAATTGTGGGTATGTTGGACCATTATTGAAGAACTATTGAGCTCTGAGAGTTCATTTAGATAAATACCCAGTTCACTTATAATTGATGTTGGGGGGGATTATTTATCAATTTAAATCATCAGATATTTCACCTTAATATGTTGGAAAACTCTTGACCCTGTGTTAGCTGTGATCTAATCAAGGGAAATGAGATATTCATTAGATTTTAAGGCTGAGTCATCAATCAGGTTGTAGAAATCTTGCACAACCCTGAGTTGGAGGAAGTAAGAAATCCGCGGTCTCAAGAAATGGGTATGAAGTATTGAGAAAGAAAAATGCCTAAATCTTGTAAAGAATATGTTGAATACAAGTAGCTGATTAAACCCCTATCTTCGAGAGAAATAGGGATATTTAATTGGTGAATAAAAGGAGAAATCCAACTTGTAATATCAAGCATCTTTGACAAATCCATATCCAAATTAGGGTTAAGTTTAAATGGGTTATAATGAAGAAATTGACTGTTTCACAGTACTTCTTATTAATGTTCATTTCTGAAGAAGCGATTCGATCCAAATTAATTCTATTTATATATATATGTATTAGCTTATTTTTAATGTCACAATTGTATATATTGTTATCTTTAAGACAATTATTCTTTAATTTTAGTTGACAAACTTCATCATCGAGGTTCAGATAGTATGGATCTTGAATAGTTGGGGTAGTTGATTTTGAGAATCCAAATCAATCTTTGTGCGAATGATATCTGGACTTACATAAATTTTTTACTACTTGTATGACCTGTGCACTTGCAGTGTCATAGACTAAACCTATTTATAATTTCAAAAACGTTTAAATCAATTTAATTCATTTTAAAGAAATTCCAGTCCAATTTGACATGGCCACAGGAAAGTTGTAAGACTCCTGTAGAGGTGTTAAATTGAGAGGTTTTATTTTATATAACGAGGAGAGACGAAACAAAGTTTTATGGTGTCGTTGTCGGGGATTGAAAGGACCTGAATAAATTAATATTCTGACAAAAGAGATAAATGCTAATTTGGACATTTTTCTTCATTTTATAAAAGAAATACTCAAAAACAGTTTTGACAGCAGTAGCTGCACAAGCTACTGATCTTTAGAGAGCTTAAAAGGACATATGATTTATGATACCACTATTTCCAATTAATCTCACTATGTCTCCATTTCGGGAGGATAATTAATGCATAGGAAGCCAGACTCAGATATGTTTCCTGTAGATATTGAATTGGAAAGAACGCTGAGGAGCTTGAGGAAAGTCAGTATAGCAGAAAAAGAAAGCAGCGATGGCGGCGAGATGAAAAGTGATCAGACCGGTTAGGCAAGAAATAGCGGCAAGAAGGCCTCGATTCAAGATCTGATGGAAGATTTCTAGAGGCTTTTGTCATCGAAAGCGGGAATACTGGCGGTCGAGGTGACCTATTGTAGAGGCTGACAACTTTTTATTCAAAACCCCGACAGTGATCACCGTGGTTCGTGAGAATCAATTTCTTGGCCATCGATTGAAGACCCTAATGAGCATCTTGGCAGATTCCTAAGGATGGCAAACACCGTTAAGCTAAATGGTGTGAGACCAGAGGTGATAAAGCTACACCTCTTCCCCTTTTCCTTAGAATGTGTAGCCACATGGTATGAATCATTACCATATGGATCGATTGATACATGGGAAGAAGAGTTGGTGGAAGCATTCCTAGAGCGAATTTTTCCCCATCCTTCACAATTGAAAGAAGAAGGAAATCATAGTGTTCTGACAAGGGGAGGATGAAAGCTTATCTTGCATGGGAAAGGTGCAGCTGCGAAGGATGTCTATGCATGGCATAAGATCACGAAGACACAAATGGATATTGTCTATCGTTCTCACGAATGATACTTCTAAGAGTATCATAGATGCTTCTTCTTGTGGGGCATTGAGGAAAAGTGCGAGAGGAGGCAAACGGGACCTGGCCAAATGCAACATGAAGCTCCTGCGGATTTTTCGCGGAAGCAATGGCAGAGCAAGGGAGTGGGATCATTAGATTGCAAACAAAATGAGCGCCATGGAAGCAAAGCGTGCTATAATGCACACATGATGGATATGAAGATAAAAAACTACACTCTGCTCATGAAATTGGAGGCGGTGGAAAGAGATGGGATAAAGAAGTGTTGAGGGACCCTCTTTTGAGAAGAATCCTTATGCGGTTGAGGTCGATTACCTGAATGAACATAGAAAGCTATCATTTCGAGGCTGAAACTGACTTGCCCACATTACAATCTAGCACTGAGGAATCATGAGAACTTCTCATATGGTGGAGGAGCATCACAAGGTCAAAGACAGGGGCAGAATTTCCAGCAAGGGTATCATCTACCAAGGTTCAGTGACCCGGCCCAGCGGCAAAGGGAGATCAAAAGAAATGAATATCAAAGGTCGGGGAAGAGGACCCGGTCATTTGAGGAAGCGGATGCTTGATTCATAAGGGAATAACAAAGATGCTCCACACCCATGAATAGAAATTTCTAGCGAGTTGAAATGCCAAATCCAACTCACAAATGTTCAATCAAACACCAATGCTTCCCACTGAGAAGAACTTGAAGCCTGGGTTGGGCGGTGGCCTTGAACTTAACGGGAGCAGAAACAAAAATGCATTCCCGGTGACCGCAGGAAAACCTAAGGGTGTATGGCGGGTCCGGTGAAGTGTTAGGAGATGGGTGATGACGAGCAGAAGAAGATTGATCAAAAAAAGAAAAAAGCAGCTTGAGGGAGAGAATGGAAAGAGCATGGCAAGAGGATTTCTGAGAAACGAGAGAAGCAAGTATAGATTTGCCCCTTTGACTGAGAAGAAATTTGTGAGTAGAGAGCGAGAAGGAGGAAGGGTAAGGCTTACACCCTGCTGAGTCCCATTCCCACAAAGGATTCGAGAAAGCAAGAAGGAAGAACAATTTTCTAAATTCTTGGAAATTTTGAAGATAGAAATTAGTATTCCCTTTGCGAGAAGCGATCAAATCAAATGCGAATTATGCAAAATTTCTAAAGGAGATGCGAGCAAGAAGAAAGAAAGAGGATTGCTAGGGAAGGAATAGTGAATTTAAGCTGCCACTTTGCGGTGCGATTGTCGAAGAAGTTACCAGCAAAAATGAAGGACCCAGGCAGCTTCACCATTCCTGCTCAATAGGGAAATATGAGTTTAAGAAGGCCTTATGTGACTCCGAGGAGCCGGCGTCGAAAGCTTGATGCCCCTGTCGATGTGAATCTGAGAGATTGAGTTTAGGGAGCTTACTAACTTAACAATTATACTACAAATGAAACGATAGATCCCATGGCTAAACCAGAAAGGTGTTCTTGAAGATGTGCTTGTCGAGGTAGGAGAATTTATAGCACCACTGTGGACTTTGTGGCGGTTCCATGAAAATGGAAGAGGCGACCGGGTCCTGTTGTTTAGGAAGACCCTTCTTAGCAACCGGGAGGCGCATGATTGATGTGAAAAGGGTGAGCTGACCCTGAGGGTGGGGAATGAAGCAGTGCACTTCAACTGGACAAGATTGAAGCACACTCGATATTGATACGAGAAAATTTAGCAATATTTGTAGATACTTGGTAGTCTATAGTTTTGAAACTTGATCTACACAGGTATAACATGGCATTACATGTGTGAAGAAGAGAGAAAAGGAAAAGAAAGAAAAGAAAAGAAAAGAAAAGGAAGGAGGAGGAAAAGGAGAGAAAAGAAGGAAGGAAAAGGAAGGAAGGAGGAGGAGAAGAAGAAAGAAGAAAAAAGGAGGAAGGAAGAAGGAAGAAAAGGAAGGAAGGAAGAAAGGAAGAAGAAAAGAAAAAACAGAAAGAGTAGAATAAATGAGAAAGAAAGGAGGAGGAGGAGGGGAGGAGGAGGAGGAGGAGGGGAATGTTTGACAGCGTTGTAAAATTTCCAGTATATTGAGGGTGTTGATTATGAACACTTCATTCTAGTTTTACCAAAAATAGGAAGCGGTGTTGAGTTTAAGTAAACAATCGAAAATTAAACGATGAGGAAAGAAAGTTACTAAACAAGAACTGTCTGTGGAAAGGTTATTTTTGAAAGAATTGCCCTAGTCATCGAAATATATGCTTTCTTAAATTCAAAAAGGGAAACCGGTAATCATATCAGAGTGAATTATTTAGCGAAAAACGAAGGTTCTTTGCAAGGGAATTCTAAAAGAAATACAAAGAGAGAGCTGTGCACAGTCGGTCAAAGATCTAAAGGGTATCGGTCCTTACATTTGCATGCCTGAAAATCTGTGATAGTGATGCAAAAACATGATTGAACACGAAAGGAGGCTGAACCTTATTTATGAAAGATGTTGTAAGAAAGAAATGCGAAATGGCTAAATGGGATTTATTTATCTGATATCGAGGCAGTCCTTAGGTGAGCCGGTCCATGTGGTTCACCCAGAATGGATTCAACATGATCGAGAAATGAAATGAATGAACTGATTCCTACAAGAACTATGACAGGATGGAGGGTGTGCATGGATTACAGAAAAATGAATACTGCAACCAGGAAAGATCATTTTCCGTTGCCTTTCATTGATCAGATGTTAGACAGGTTAGCAGGACATCCTCATTTCTGTTTTCTTGATGGATGTGAGGATATAACGAGAATTATATAGCACTAAGGACGAGGAAAACTACTTTTACATGCCTTATGGTACTTTTGCTTTTAGAAGAATGCCATTTGGGTTATACAATGCTCACATACACTTTCCAAAGATGCATGATGTCTATGTTCTCGGACTTAGTAGAGGAGGTAATGGAGATATTCATGGATGACTTCCGCAGTTTATGGATCGATTTTGAACATTGTCTCTCTCTGAACTTGGGAGACCGGTACTTCACGGATCTTATAAGAAAAGACCTAGCTTTTGAATTAGGAAAATGCCATTTCCACAGTAACATAAGGGTTGTACTTGGGCATAGAATTTTGCGACGAGAATTTGAAGTGGACCAAGCAAAGGTTTTCATTATAAAGACTCTTATGCCACCAACAACAGTCAAGGGAATAAGATGTTTCTTGGGACATGCTGGCTTTTATAGAAGATTTATGTAGATTACTGGAGAAGGATGCTAAGTTTAATTTAAATGAGTCTGTGAAATTCATTTTAGGAGATCAAATCGGATAGTTGAAGCTCTTATCATTTGCTAAACCGATTTGGAAAAAAGAATTTGAGATTATGTGCGATAAGGTGACTATCTGATAGGAGCGTATTGAAAAGATAATGAAAGTGTTTAGGGCCATATACTATTCCAAGCAAAACACATTCAATGAAGCTCAGAGAATTACTCTACTGCGAGAAAAGAAGATGTAGCTATGGTGTTTGCATATGAAAAGTTCGAGACCATATATATTGGGGTCCCCACGTCATTATCCATGCGATCATCTTTGTAATCAAATATTTGATGGCGAAAAAAACTAACGGCGATCGGATGGGTTTGTTACTGCGAGGAATTTGATCTGGAGATCGAGGATAAGAAAGGTTGTGACGATGTGATGGGTGATCACTTGTCGAGTTGAGACTCTTGTGAAAGAAGAAGAAAGGAAATGGCAGAAAATTTTCCGGATAGGCGGTTATTTCGGTTGTCATTCAATTACCTTGGTATGCGTGTGTAGACTTTCTGGCTTGTGGGTGATGCCCCCGAGGGGTCGACTACGACGAGAAAGAATTAGGATTGATAAGCGAGGTTTATGCAGGATGACCCATTATTCAAAAGAAGGAGGCGATAGCATTGCTCCGGAAGGTGCGTACAAAAAAAAGTGACAAGGAAAATTTTCTGAAGAATGTGCATGCATCACCTTATGGAGGACATAGTAGGAGAGACAAAACAACCCACAAAACTCTCCATTGAGGTTTTTATTGGCCCAACTATTTTCAGGATTGCTTTGAATGGGTGAAACTTTGTGATCGGTGCGAAGAATGGGAAATATCGGTAAAGGCATGAAGCTCTTACACATGGTATCCTGGTGGTGCAATTATTTTGATGTATGGGAATAGACTTCATGGGTCCTCTTTTTCCATATTCTTTTACGGAAATATATACATACTCCTATTGTGGTTATGCTTCATCAAATGGGTGGCAGCCAGCAGCTTGTCCCAAGTGATCTTATCGGTTGTAGGATTCTTACAAAAGAAATATCTTGGCTTGAATTTGGGACACCAGGGACTATTATTGTGTTATTGATGGAGGAAGCCATTTTGCAAACAAAGTGTTTGAAAAACTCATATAACAGATATGGAATAAAACACATAATGAGAGTTTGGCTTGTCATCCACCTCGAGCAAATGGGCAAAAGTGAAATTTCTAATAAGGAGATAAAGGATTTTTGAAGGCGAGTGAGTTCAGTAGGGAAAAGATTGGTCTTTAAGGCTTGTGATGCATTGTGGGGCTTCTGAGCGCATATAAAACTCCCATTTGAATGTCCCATCTGTTGGACTTGTTTAGTGAAACCTTGTCACCTACCTCTTGAATTGGAATACAAGGCTTTATGGGTCATCAAGAAGTTGAATTTTGAGTTCAAAGATGCTAAGGAATAAAGACTACTCCAGCTGAATGAATTGGAAGAGCTGAGAAATGAAGCTTATGATAATGCTAGAATTTACAAGGATAAGATAAAGAAATGGTATGATCAAAAGCTTTTGAGGAGGGAATTCAAGGCAAGTCGAGTCACATTATTTAACTCAGGACTAAGGCTTTCAGAAGTGAAATCAAATCGTGGCCCACTTATACGGTGGTGTCAAGTACAACCTTTAGAGCGGTGACATTGAAAACAGTAATGGAAAAGAGTTTAAAGTAAATGGTCAACGATTGAAGCAATATCTTGAAAGTAATATGATTGATTCCTAGTTCTAAGTGGAAGAAAATTGTTGAAACAAGAAATTCATAGCAACAAGTCCAGCTAAAGACTAAAAATTAGAGCATTTGCTTAGGGAGGCAACTTAATGAAAGTTTTTTAATTATATTTTTTAAAATTTGACTTTTATTTTTTACTATTTTAGTTTGATTCTATTTGTTTATAATGATTTCAAATAGCTAATTTTGAATTATTTTAGGTTTAACTCTTATTTTATTTTTATGTGTGGATTTTAAATTCTAGGACATTGAAGCTACAAAGAAAGAGATTAGAAGAAGGATCTAAGTTTCTAGTTAGAGATATGCGAAATTAACTATAGAGAGGAGGAGGAGGAGGAGGAGGAGGAGGGGAGTACTATACCCTGTAAATATTAATTGTTTTGGGAAGTAGATGATTGAAGTTTGGGGAGTTTGTTTTTCATTCAATATTGAATGCGATGCTTCATGAATTTTATTTGTTGCATATTTGAAAGATGAAAGTTGATTATTGGTGTTTGTTGGAATTTGGTCTAATGATTAGATCTTTATGAATTTGAACTAATCTTGAAGACGAGAGGAAAATTTCTCAGTCGCGACATATCTTTATTAGTCCACGCGACCGCTTTTGAGGTCATAACAATTGTGTTTGAATTTAGTATTGTAACTCAGCATGTCTTCGAATTCGCAACAAAAGTATGTGAGTTCTAAAAGAATGAAATTAAGCCCAATGTCGCGACATTAGAAAATTTAGGTCGACTAAAGAAAGGAAGGAAATAAGTCGCAACCTGATTTGTTAGTCGAGACCACATTCCAGTCACGACAAAACTTAAGTAGGTAGTGACGGAATTTTTCTAAAATGCAATAAATAAAAGTTTTGAACATACGGTTGGCGTTGCCTTACTTTAAATGCAGGACATTTAGTGTGGCGATTAGTGTTAACTTAAGGCATACTTGTGCGACGTTCCATAAGAAAATGATGACCTTGAGCCCAGTCGTCATAAAGACTGCAATTGAATAGCCAAATTTCATCCAGAACTCCAATCCAGTGCATCTTCACCTAACTTTCCACCTTCTTTTCTCCCTTCGACTACCAAAACCCTAGAACCAGAGCCGATTCCTAATTCTCACCCATGGTAGATAACCAAATCCCTGTTCCGGACCTAAATAGAATAACTGACGAACTCATGAGCGAACATCGCCAAGGAGTAGAGGAGGTTCATCACAGAACCTCGGAGTTCGAGTTATTGTGTAAATGCGAGAAATAGAAACCGACCCGAAAATGGAGGAACTAGTTGAGAGAAAGGCGGGAAAGACGGAGATTCGTAGAACAAGCGGAGGAAAGAGGGGATCGAGAAAATGAGCTTTGTCTCATTGAGGAAGCTAAGGATATATGGACAAGGTGCTTCAATGAGCCAAAGGCTTGGAAATGCTGAAAGAGGTTTTAAGGCTAATTTCCTTTTTGAGTTATAGAAAGAGAATTTGGAAGGGCCTGGCACACCTGACGCTGGATTCTCTTCCACTGGCGGGGAATTCTACAAATATGGTGGGGATGAAGAGAAGGCGGGTTTTACGTGCGAGGAATTAAGGTACCTTTGGAGATAAAAGAATCAATGTGATGTTCAAGCTAAAGGAACTCAAGCACGGTTCAAATTTAAGCTGGTAGCGAACTGATCATGAAGATTATCGACTTCATTCCCGGGCGGGAAGTGGAAGCCTCAAGAAGAACCCACACTACGCTGTATCATGAGGCTCCCTCAGCGAAGAAGCTAAGGTTTGGTTCTGCTTCCTCTCTTACGGTAAATCCTCTGACTAAACATACGTATGGTGAGGCGGGAAGCAATCATTCTACTCTTACCACTTTTGAAGAACAAAATGAATATTGGGTCTAGTGAGGGGTTCGTCACGAGGAGGTGCAACAACGAGAAGAGGACTAATCCCTCACCCCGACTGATGTCGAGATTATGCATATTGTTAGGGTGAGAAGGGATCCTTGAGGATAGAAAAAGCACGACTCCCAGTGCTCTACCACGACCACTAGGAGTACAAAAGAGGCTGAGATAGACGACAGGGATGGATTGGAAGCAGAGCTTTGTGGGGATAATGATCTGGAGGATGAGACTACTCTGAACCAAATCCTCCAAGCTTGGAGGGGGTGACTGGGATGGGCCTGGAGTGGCGTTCTTGAATCTGTGATAGATAATTTTCACCCAGGCAATGAAGCTCGGAAGAGGAGAGGGAACTGCTTAAAGTCATGGAAATGCTGGAATCAATAAAGATGGACTGGAAAAAAGGGAGGCGGAGATGGGAGAAGCAGTGAGTAATGGGAGAGAATTTTTAGAAATTTGAATTAGGAAGGAAGGGAACAATTGTTGAAACGGACTACAAGACAGGAGGAAGAATGGAGAAGAGATCGACATAAGAGAAAGAAAATGGGAGAAAGAGATTAAGCCGGTTTGGAAGCCTTCTCTGACAACCGATTTAGAAGAGATGAAGAGGAGTGCTTACCATTACGAAGAAAAGAAGATTTGAGATGGAGGTAACATGTTAAAGATTCAAGCGTAAATTGCACGTATAGGAACTTGAATTTAAGGAGTTGGAAAATTGATGAAGGCGAATGAGGCTGAAGATAATGATGTTTTATAGAAGAAAAATGCCTTTTTGAGAGTTTAGATTTGATGAAACAAAAAATTTATCGGACATCTTTGGGGTTGGATTTTGAGAGTGGAAAAAAAGCAGGTGAATCGGATGGGCTCGAGCAAGACATGATAATGTTATGGATTTAACAAATGATTTGATCTCCACTGACAAGGTAGAACCTACACCCTCTGAACTTTTAAAGACCAGATATGACCTTCTCCCAATTTTCCCCATGCTTAGCAACCTTTGACTTAGATCCTCAGACACTAATGCCAAAACTTTTAAAAGAAAGGGAGAAGTGAAAGCATAAGTATATCTTTTTTCTTCATTGTATTTCTTCATCATAATGAATATAAATTCGGGAGAGTTCAAGTGAAAATGTCTTGTGATGTATTCTTTTAGTTAATGAATTGTGTTGTTATTTTAAATAAGTTTGCAAATGAGGGCATATACATTGGTGAAATACTTGATTTGACTCACGATTCTTTGAATAAGTGATTTGTTTTGGATGCATGGATGCGAGTAAATGATTTGTGTTGTTTGTGTCAATTTCATTGTTGTACGCAAGAAATGATCTATGTACTTTCGAGCTTTATTTGTGTAAGGACACAATGACCATTGTTTAAAATCGAACAACCACTTGTAGAGAGAAACGAGAAGCAGAACTATGATTGGAAATAAGGATTGCGGGTTTTAGTTTGAATAAAGTTTTAAATTACAGAGAATTTGGAAAAAGTGCACACAATTGAAGAAAAGAGCAAATAAGATGATTAAAGTTTGTGTATATGACCAATTGAGTCAATATAAATCTTGGGAAAACTTAATGCATGGTCGAAAATTCTTAAAACCTTAAGAGGATTAGGAACATCTTAGGGTGATTCACAAAACAAGGATCTGAATCTTTGAACTTGTTAGATTATTTAGTCAAGCGAAATCTGAGTGGTAAAACAACTAACTAGAAGTGATAGAGGCCATCTTTGGAAGTTTGAACATTTTCCAACCTACCCTCATTATATGCATAGGCATACACTCTAGTTCCCTGCTTTGAGCACAAAAAAAAATGCCTAAAATTTCTTCAGTAAGCGATGTGAGAAACTTAAAATCCCTCCTTACAATAATCTGCGACAAAAGAACCCCAAGTACTCGGTTTCGAATAAGGATGTTTAATGTACCAAAAGAAACAAGTTTGGGGAATATATTTCTTTTTGGATTACAGGATGGATGAGAAGAAATAAATTGAACTAGAGACAAAAAGAAAAAAAAGAAAAAAGAAAGAAGTTTTGTCTTGTGGCTTTATCTCTGCTTGAACAATTAAAAGCTCAGGAGAGTGTTTCAACACCTAGTACCTAATGCCAACTGGTACATGGAATTGCTAGCCCAAAGTTTTCTAAGAGTGATAGAAAGCCCTAAGAAGGTAAAACATTTGCACTATTCCAAATTCTTTGAAAAGAAGGAGAAATGAAAAGAGTTCAAGTAAAAAAGGAATTGAGCTGATAAGTTGAAGGTGTGAGAGTCTACATTACGAGGAAAGAAAATGGGGAAAGATGAAGGCCATTATACAGAAAGAAAGAATGGAATCTGGGTAATTTGTAGCCTAAAAATTTCCAATTATCTACCCAATTACCTAAGCCTAACATTACAAGCCTAAAAGATCTCTTTGATCCTGAAGGTTGAATTTACCTACATTATTGGAGATCAATATGAAAAACAAGCTTATGGGAATTTGACTAGTATTCTAAAGGGAGATCAGGAAGATTAGCAATTAACAAAAGATGAAAAGAAAATAAGACCTACACACACTCACGAAAACAAGATATTATTGACGTTTACATGCCGAGTGTGGCTTGTTGTAAAGAGGTTGAAAACATTCCTTTTCTCGATTAAGCGAAGTTTAAAATGAGGCTTGCAATTACCTTTTCAAGTAAAGGGAGGAATAAGAAGATTGTGCTTTAGAAACTGAGAAAAATGTCTACGCAAAATAAAGTTTAATTGTTTGAGGACAAACAAATCTTTCTTTTATTT
Source organism: Tetrastigma voinierianum (assembly GCA_016808115.1). Lineage (NCBI taxonomy): Eukaryota > Viridiplantae > Streptophyta > Magnoliopsida > Vitales > Vitaceae > Tetrastigma > Tetrastigma voinierianum. The sequence goes on from JAEQBH010006129.1 coordinate 88,067, forward strand.
GCTTGGGGACAGGCAAAATTTTAAGTTTTGGGGAATTTGATGAGTAAAAAACTCATTGAATTTTTAGTTCATTTTTATGATTTTTCTTACAATAAGTGCCTATTTTGTACAGAAATATGTACTATTTACCAAAATTTATATTTTGCGAGAAATTTAAAGCGAGTGAAAAGTCAGTAATCAGTGAAAAAACGAGATCAAAGGAGCCCAGGTCGATAGAGAATCGAATTCGCTGACCAGTGATGTAGAAACAAACAAAAACTATTGTGACATAAGAGAACTTGCTGAGACCAAGACATGAGGAACTTTAAAAAAGATAATGTTGCAACACCGGTTTGAGGTCGTGACCAAAAGTAAAGAAATTTGAATGGACTTGTAATGTCTCCGAGACCGGTTCAGTTGCGACGAAAATATAGGATGGAGACTTGATCGAGGTCGCGATTTGGAATTTATGTCGCGACAATAAGAAGAATTGTCACGGAGTTAAAAATGTTGTGACGAAGTGAGGTTGTATTGGGGAGGGGCGGAATTGAGTCGCGAGCATATTTTTAAGGTCGCGACATAATTGAGCAAAGAAGAAATGATTAGGTGGCGACTGGGATTCCACGTTGCGACAAAGAAGCGATGAAAAGAAGACAAAACAATTTTAAGTCGCAACATGAGAAGGGAGTTGGGACCAAGGATCGATGTGGCTGACAACAAAAAATGAGGTTGTGACATATACGAGATCGCGACATAAAATGCGGTAGAAAGCAATCTGACCCAGTCGCGACATCAAATCGAGGTCGCGACATATATTCCAAAACAAAGCAGAACAGTGAGGTCGCGACCAGAAATAGAAAAAGTGAAGGGAACTGTTGAGACTTAGAAATGAGGTTGCGACTAGATATGAAGGGATTATTAGTGACATACTTTTGGTCGCGACAAGAATTGCCTTGACGAGGAAATGCCCAGTGCGACCTAGAGTTCAAGTTGCGTGAGAAAGCAAGCAACTGGTAGTTTTGAATCACGACCGGCTTAAGGCTGAGACAATTGAATGACGTCACAACAGAAAAGAGGTTGCGACATTGAATTAAGGTCGAGACATCAATTCTGAGAGCGAGAAGAAAAATGAGGTCGCCTTGAGAAATATCACTATTAATGACTAGGAATTTATCGCGACCGTAAATCAGCTTACAAGCGAAGAAACAAGTTCTGACGAGAAAACGAGTGCGACTCGGCAATTGCGGAAACGAGAGAAAGAAGGTTGCAACCTTCGAGTTCTGCGGTCCACGACTAAGCCCGAGCAGAGACTAGACAAAGGCTTTTACGATAAAACAAACTTTTGAAGTCGCGACTAAACATGATATTTGGGCCATTGATTTTAAGGAAATCCCACTTGGGCCTTGGGTGGGTAATTTCTAAAAAGTTATAAGCGGCGTACCACCGGTTTAGTAAAGTTCGACTTTTCTTTTTGGGAACCCAGAACGGGGGAAGAAGAAAACTCATTGTATAATTTTTAGAATAGATTTTCTTTTCTTTTCTTTTCTTGGATATGAACCAGCGATCTGTTAGAATGTTGAAGCTAGAAGCAAACTTTCAATTTCTTTACAATTTACTGCCTGAGTTTAAATGAAATCTAGACTATTTCCGGAATTCGTCTCTTCTCAGTTTATCGCAACTGCAGTGGGTGCAATTTAACGATTGCTCCGTTGTTGTCGATTATGTCTGGTTTTTCGAAGCGCAGCTTCCACTTGAATTTGAATTTATTGTTGTTCTGATCTTTCTTGCATAAATTGGAAGGAGTATATGGAATTTAGATTGGAATTTATTTGATTGATGTGTCTTTTTCCTTATAGTGTTCCCGATAGTTGGAGAATACTCGTTGAGGATTGTATCACGCTCTGATTTCCGGGAGGCCTTTTTGGGTGACACAGATGGCGATTCTGAGAGTTAGAACATTCAATTATGGGTATGTTAGACCATTATTGAAGAACTATTGAGCTGCGAGTTCACTTTGATAAATACCGAGTTCATCATAATTGATGTTGGAGGATTATTTATCAATTTAAATCATTAAATTTCACTTAATGCATTGGGAAAACTCTTGAATTTGTGTTAAGCGCTGATCTAATCGAGGAAATGAGATATTCCATTAGATTTTAAAGAATTTGAGTCATCAATCGGGGTTGTAGAAATCTTGCATAACCTGAGTTGGGAAGTAAAAATCTAGATCTCGAAATGTGTATGAAGTATTGAGAAAGAAAATTATTTGATCTTGTAAAGAATATGTTGAATACAGTAGTGAGTTAAACCCTTTGTCTTCGAGGAAATAGGGATATTTAATTGGTGAATAAAAGGAGAAATCCAACTTGCAATATCAAGCATCTTTGACAAACCCAGATCCAAATTAGGGTTAAGTTTAAATGGGTTATAATGCAGAAAATAACTGTTTCACAGTACTTCTTATTAGTGTTCATTTCTTGAGGCGAGTTCGGTCCAAATTAATTCTAGTTTATATATATGTATATTAGCTTATTTTTAATGTCCTAAGTTGTATATGTTATCTTTAAGACAATTATTCTTTAATTTTAGTTGACAAACTTCATCGTGAGGTTCGAGATAGTATGGATCTTGAGTAGTTGGGAGTAGTTAATTTTGAGAATCAAATCAATCTACTATTAAGAATGATATTTGGACTTATCCATTTTTATTACTTGTATGACACATGCACTTGTAGTGTCATAGACTAAACTGTTATAATTCCGAAAACATTTAATCGATTTAATTCATTTTAAGAAACTCCAGTCCAATTTGACATGTCCACAGGAAAGTTGTAAGACTCTATGGGAGTGTTAAATTGAGGGACAAAGTCTATATAACAGAAGACGAGCTTTTTTGAGAAGGTGATATGAGGGTATGGAATGATGCACCTAAGCAGTTTTAGGGTTGCTTGAGAGTGTCATTGTGCGTGGTAAGAATAAAATGGAGTAAGGGCATCAATGCGAAAAATATGTATGTTGGAGTAAGCTTTAGCCTAGAAATGACTATTCAACTACCCCTTACCCAAACCTTACATTTACACAAGCTTATAAAGACCTACTTGATACGGAGAGTTGCATGTGCCTACATTGAGTGGAAGTGATAAGAACAACAAACTATGGAACCTAAATAAATTATCTTAGGAGATCACTTACTTATCTCAATTCTCATAAAAACTCATCTAGCTTGCAATTGTTTGGATAGGGAGAAGACCACACACACACACACTAGTGAGAACCATGATCCTAAATATACCTATTAGCAAGAGATTAATTCACTATTAAAATGAATAAATTATCTTGATCATATTCTCTACATATTCCTTGTAAGGGTAATTCTTGAGACACATATCTTACATACCTTGGAAAGCTTGATTACTAAGTTTTGGTTAAATAAAAAGGGTGAAATGAACTCTTCTCTTCCATTGTTTGGGGACAAGCAACTTCTTTCTTTTCTTTGCTTGAGGACAAGCAAAACTTTAAGTTTTGAGGTGTTTGATGAGTGCAAAACTCCTCTATGTTTTGAGTTTATTTCACATGTTATTTTGCGAATTTTATATACATATTCATGTAAAACTCATAACATTTCCTCTAAACTTGGTTTTTTAGGATTATTGATGAAAAGCAAGTGATTTGGGAAGAAATAAGCAATATATTTCCAAAAGAAGAGTCAATCGGGAGTCTCACAGCGCGCCACTGGGAAGATAAATTTTTTTGTACCATCTGGAACATCAAATGGTTCAAATTCCCTCATTTTTACATTCTACATTTAAAGAGCTTTCCAACAAGTACTCACACGCCCAAATCTGAGTTAAAACGAAAAAGTTATGGCCCTGACAAGTTGGAGAAGAAAAACAAGTTGCTGTCCAGAAACTATGTCGCGACCAAAAAAAACTGTGTCACGATCAAGAAACTTGGTCACAACCAAAAAAACTATGTCGCGACCAAAAACGCTGGAGAAAACTAAAAAAGGCTGAAAATTGATATTTTGACCTATTTTCAAGCCCATTTCACTCTAGGACCATATATATACTCGTTTTTTTAGGTAAAGGGTGAGCGGGAAGATTGGAGAACCTCTCTCATGGGGTTTCTCTCTCTAAACTGCCAATTTTTCCAGTTTTTCTACAGATTTTGATTTTTTTTGCAGATCTTAGAGTAATTTTTTAGCAAATTTTCTTTGTATTGAAGAGATTTCGGTGCTTATGCACCCTGAAGGATGGGATCCCAGCTGGAGGATCCCCCGGTGTTAAAGGAGTTGTGGCGGAGGCTCCGTTAAAGGTAGCCGATGCTACGTCATTCTTGAGCAGGCTCGCAACCGTTAACCCTCATAGGCCAAGGATGCATGACCGGCTGTTGCTGAGCTCGTACGTTGTTTGACTTTATATGAGACCAAAAAGTTGTGACCAACTCATTTTTTAGCACTGCTACCAAAGAATTTTCAATCCCCAGTAGTCATGCCAAAAACTTGTTTGATTGAATATATATAAAATCTGTTTTCTGCTGTTTAAGTATAATTTGCAATTTAAATTTGTTTTGGTCTACTCACTGTAAGTGCACAGGTCATACAAGTGATAAAGTAAATTTTTAAGTCCAGACATCATTCCAACGATGATTAATTAGAAAATTTAAAGATTAACTACCCTCACTACTCAAGATCCTCACTATTTGAACTTCCATATTTCAGGATAGATTTAACTTGTAAAGTAAAGTGAATCAAAGAAATAATGAAATTCTAAAATACATGATTAGAGAGTTCACTGAACTGAAATAACACTGGGAATGAAAACAGTATTGTGACCATCACTTTTCAAGTTCCAAATAAAATATTATGTATGAGACATGAATATTGGAATTGTCTAAGAGCAAATTAGTGTAGCAATGGATTTCTCCTAACACCACACATTTCACTCTCCAGCTTACCACAATTCTATCTCTAGACAATGGGTCTGAAGAGCTACTTGTATAAATTAATCATATTTAAGATTTGACTGTTTTTCCTTCTTAGTATTTCACAGTCATCTCTTAGGATTGGAAATTGTTTGCCCCCATAGACAAGGTTATGCAAGCATTCTCCAAATTAAATGGTACCTCAGCCATCAATTAGATATGAATTCCCTCTCCCCTTGATTAGTATCTTTGCTAACATAGGGTTGAGATTGTTCCTCTCAACTGAGGTGAAACCTCTCAGAATTAAACTACTAGATCACTATGTGGATCATATGCCTTAGGAACACACTCTTACTGTCACCTAGGAGGAAACTTGGAAGTCGGAGGGTTAGATCTTCACTAATTGATATACTAGAGTGATCCAGAGAGTGCATTAGTTCAAATAATATTAGTGTAATTTACCCCCAAGTGACTGCTCTTTGCTCTCAAGTAGTCCATCTCTATGTCACTCAGAAGGATTCTTGGAAATCAAAGCAATGATACAGCTCTTTCTGGGTACCAAACATCGATATTCAGAACAATTCAATGTAAGAGTAATACTAGTTAAATCACTCCAATTTTCATACCTAAAACATCATTAAAATTTTGCAATCAATAATCCCAAAAATAGATTCTTCCTAGAGGGAGCTTAACCTTTCAAATCTGGATCACAAATGACAATGACTAGTTGATAAGACAAATTCATTGAAATTGTAATCAAAATTGAAAACAAATGAATTCTAGAAAAATTCCTAGATTCCATTAAAGTTCAAACATAAATAGAAGCTTGAAATACATTCATCCGACTAGAATCTTAGTTCGAGATCTTTGCTACAATAATAGGAATAAATCGAACAAACCCGAGAAAAATAAAATAAAAAAATAAATAAGAAAATATATACAATAAGTTTTAGTCCTCGAACAAGCACAAAACTTGAAGAAAGGTATTTGAGCTGTATACTATTCACTAGAGCTTCTATTTATAAGCTCGGGTCTTGGGCCCACTAAAAATGAGGCAAGAATCACGTGCTTGAAAAGCCGAAGTGGCCTAGTTGTTGATGTGCGACATCGGATTGATGTCTTAGTGGTTGAATCTGATGTCGCGACATTGAAAGACTGTTGGGTATTTCTCAATTTTTAGTGATTAGTCAATGACGTGATGATGTTGCGACATTGAGATGCAGTGTTAATAAATCCCAACTCTGTCGCGACTTTCTAGTGTTCTGACAACGAAGTGTCGCGACACTGAGTTGTTGTTGCGACATTGCTCTTGAATATTGAGGTTACTTTATGATGTCATGACACTGCTTTTCAACTCTACCTACTTCAGTTGATGTCACGATATTGAGTTGATGTCGCGACCTTACTCATTGTGATTGAACTTTGATGTCGCAACCTTTGGACTACAGTGTTTTGATCATTTTAGCCGATGTCGCCACTATCGCTTAACCCGGTGCTGCACATTAGTCAATTAAGTTCATCTTCGACCACCTTGCTGATGCTCGTGTGGACATTGACGCGGATGTCGCCATATCAATCTGATACCCCAAAGCTCGTCGATGTCAGGGCGATGTCACTTTATCAAGCCGGGTCCGAAGGTCACGCGACATTAGATCGTCCTTCACCACCTTGGTTACCTCTCGGGTCCGATGTCACGATATCGGGATGTTTAAATCCGGCAACGCTTCCTCGGTCGATCACGACACGCCCACCGTTAGTCCATTGGCCGATGTTGTGACATTGGTCTGTTAAACTTCACCTCAGGCTACTTTGATCTGATGTCACGACATTACTTTGATGTCGCAAATAACATTTAATGGCGTTCCCACCGGGCCGCTTGCTTAGATGCCACAACACGATGTCGCAGGATAGCGTTGTGACATTAGTCAACTGATAATACCACTTGGCAATCCTTGTTGATGTCGTGACATTGAGTTGTGTTGTCGCGATATTGACTTGATGTTGTGACAATATCGTTATGATGTCGTGACGTTGGCATATCTTTGCCTTCCCCTCTTCAGCTAATGTCGCGGCTATGTCGCGACATTGTAGTAGTGTTAAGACTTTCTCCACATAATGTCCCGACATTGGCCATTTTTTTGTACACACACATTTATGCCTCTTTTGTTGACTCCAGACTTGTCTTTTCCTTAATTTCCTATAAAACATAAATTTGGGGTGAAAGCTCCAAGGATTTTACTTTTAAATCGGGCTAAGCCTCGAAATATGAAAACGGGCTTAAAAATATATGAGTTTTAGACACATCATACGTTCCTCATTATTGTGAATGGGTCCATCCTTCCTCACGACACAAAGGGCTCCTGGCCTAGAGGGCGCCTCGAAATCATTATTAACTATCGAGCCCCTTCATCAGCAGTGAGTCTCTCAAGCACAAGACAACCCTACCCCACTCTTCTCTCCCGGTGCCGTAATGCTTCGTGGCCGAAAGTAAAGATTCCATCCCTTTCTCCCAACTACATGGATAGGAGACTTCAACGCCAGGTCAAGACGGATGCCTATCCGCACTCAATACTCAACATCGACCGAGTTGGTAAGTTTTTATTTTTAGTAATTTAATTGTTAATTTCGGGGTCAGTGATTTTCTTCCCGACATCTTTTATTTTCCAAGTTTGCGGATCGTCATTCATATTACTTACCACCAAGATAGGGAATTCTAATCCCAATCGGGACGATGCCGAGAAGCTGCGCCTATTCTAGTCACGCTGCCTCTACGCTAATGTCGTCCCAAGCACCAGTTGACGCTCCGCCAGCGGTCCGTGTCGGCATCGGGGGAGCTATGATAAGGCCAATAGGGAGAAGATTGTACGGATGGAGAAGGAAAGAGATGAAGCCAAACTGTAAGCTAAGGTGGTCCACTCGAGCCGGCAAAAGAAGCACGCTTGTAAGTAAGAAGGCGATGGAGGACTGGTTGAGGCTTGTGGGCCCGCTACAAGTGAGGAGGCAAGCTCACGGCGGAGGCCTGGATCCGCCTCGCCTCGGAGGCCGAGCCGACATTTCTCCCGCTAGGAGCCTCGGCGATCACCAAAGATGAGGTGTCCTGCCTCCATTCTCAAGCAAGCAAGGATAAAAAGGCCTGAGGCAGTAACGCCTCAAAATACCCTATAATTTTTTTATAATTTTATTATATATTCGTATAAATCGAGTCAACTTCGTGGTGATTTCAAAGCTTGTTAAATGAATATTGATTGTTATTTGATAAGTGATTTAAAAGATTAAACCCGAAAAATTCGCACTTCCAAGTGAAAAATGACAAATTTGAAATGTGAAAACGAGGATCTAAGACAATGGTAAACAAGTTTATACGTCTAAGGTGTAAATATGGAATTCTAAGCAAGAATATGTGAGTTAGATTGCCATCAGAGGACTTAACCTAAAATGCATTTTGTAACTAAACAAGGCTCTCGAGGAAATGAGATATTAAAACCAAATAGTAGAAAAATGAGAATGAAAATAGTATAAGGCCAAACATGGCCTTACACTTAGTCGAGCTTTTAAAAAGACCAAAAGTGGTCTTTTTGGGGAGCTCATTCTTGGAGCAATCACGTTTTTGAGAGGGGAGGAGAAGAGAAGAGCTTAGCTGAAGAATATCCAGATTTTGGTGGAGATCATCCCCATTTGGTCTCCAAGTGATCAAAGAGGGAAGAAGGGAGCTAAAGCATAGGGTCTCCCAAGAGAGTCAAGGTAAGAACACAAACCCTGTGAATTTTATTTTAATGATGCTGAAAGGAACCCTAAATCATCCATGGATTTGCTTGTATCGGGTTTAGAATGATGTTAGGATGTTATTAGGAGTGATTGACATGATTTATTTTGAGTTTTGAGGTGTTTTGGAAGAAAATCACGAAGAGGAAATTATGGTGTTTCAAAGGAGATGCTGCCAATTTTTTTTTCAAACCAACGTTTTTGTTTTGGCCATAACTTAGTCATTTCTTATCCTAATTGAGTGATTCAAATTGCTAATTACACTAGAATTATAGTAGAAACAAAACTTCATGAAGTAATGGTACCCGAATTCTGGGACCCAATTGGACCCAGAAATTGCTGAAGTGATGCTCTGTTTTGATAAATTTCTGGTTCACCCTGAAGCAGTTATGTGTTTTAGAGTAGTTTTGGTACTTAGGACTATAAGTTGAGTTTCACTCATCCTAATTTGAGTGATTCAAATTTCTTGGGTAAACTAGACTTTTAGGAAAATAATTTTTTCATGATGAACAATATCAAATCATCCCAAATGTCTGAACTCATGTATATGTCTGCGGTGGGAACCACTTCTTCATTTTTAAAAATGAAAAAGAATGAACGCACACCATGTATCAGAGAAGTTTCCAGATCCAAAATTGATAGATCTCCAATTGGAAGGAAAATTTAAGAACCATAGATTCAAATGAGTAGAAGGACCATTACCAATTTATGGAGTTAAGACCCCGAAATTGAGAAAAACAGTAGGTAACCGAGTGAACTGGCACATCACCAGTTTGGCATAAAATGCCATAACTTGTGCCTTGGGTGATCCAAATTAGGATGATTCAAATTCCTACTACAAATAGACTAATAGAGCTATAATTTTCGCATGATGGTAAGCCAACATGACTCATCTGTCCCCAGAAAATTTGGGAAAGCAAAGTGTATTAACCCTAACCAAAATCCTAGAATGCACAAATGATTTTTCTTGGTTATTCTTTGATTGTGAAATATGTGTGATGGATTAGGATTAACGAGGGAGGAAAGTCCGGAAGTTGAGGTCGAGATTCGAGAACATGAATTAAAGGACGACAATCTTTTGGGTTTGTTCTAATCGACTTCTATTTCTAGTTTCCGCTTTGTATGTTTGTTCTACCTTTCTTATTCTCTCGCTCTTCAACATTTGAAAATGCTTGTTTTAAATGCATAAGAAAGGTATATTGAATTGTTTTAAATGATTTTGAAGAATTTGGCTGGAAAATGTTTCGCCATGAAAATTGCATGACTATTGAAAGTGAACTAGTTATACAAATGTATTGTACTCCTTAAGAAAATATTTCGACAATCTCTTAATAGAATGTTAACCGGCTTAGTTCGTATTAAAAATAGATTGGTATGATCAATAGGGGTCAAAATAGCGCATCGCGAATCCATTTTATCGATGTGTCACCCGATCAATAGCTCCGGACCGTATTCAGAGGTTCATTAATTGATTGTTTATAACTAAATAAAGAGTCTACAGGACCGCATCGTGTTATAAAAACGTTTTTATAATGTCATGTTCTGGACCGTGCTCTGCACTTTAATATCCTATATAACGAAGACATAGGTTAAATTTGTTAAGGGTATAACCTAATTGATTGACATAACTTAATTGAATTACAATCAAATCGAATTTTAGGCATATTTTGAATTGATTTCAGATTGTGAAATATTGAATACGAAAGTGTATTGGATGACTCAATGAACAGAATCGACAGAGTTATATAACAAGTATATGTATTGTATTTACATTGATCATCCATAAAGATTTGAAAGTTTTGAATTGTTAAATCGCATGATTTGATTTTTAAACCTAAACCGCGAATGGATTTGTGATAGAACCTCACTAAGCATGAAAATGCTTAGCGTATTGTTTTACCAATGCGCAGTACGAGTGATAGATACGAACGCAGAAAGAGGCAAGATCGAGAAGCGCAGTCACCGGGAAAGAATTGAGGAGATACCGACATATGCATAAATATCATTTTAAAAGCATGACTTTATCTTGTATTTTAAAATAGTAAATTTCAAAACAAATGCGTAATATTTTGAAAGGGGCATGGTATGCTATTTTTGTAAGTGAATTGTTTAAATGTTTAAGTGGGCTCATCAGTGAACGAAATGCTTCCGCATATTTGAAATGGTTTGAATGGAAATGTGTTTTAAAACAAATACATTTAGTGGTATCGAGCCTAGGTTTAAAGGCTCTACAAAATGATCTTTAAATTTTTTTTTGAGTAATTTGAAATTGTTTATAACATGCATTGCATTTGCATATAAAGGATGACGTGACTGATGCGGATCTTGCTGGTCTTAATAGGGGGTGAAACATGGATACGTATCCTTTTTTAGGGTCGAGGATGACCAAGGGAATCGCGGGCGATTACTCTCCTAGCGTGGAAGGTGGACAGCGTCCCATGTTCCACCAATGAATGAAACCGAACTCCGCCGTAGGTGCTATTGATATCCTCTCGCTTAGCTCACAAGCAAAGAGCACTCCCAAATCCCGGGCCATGGTTGCTCCCTCAACGATCACCCATCGAGGATGGCAAGGTAAATCAATTCCAGATTTTCCCCGATCTTGAAAGAGATGAGCCTCTATGGCGTGAGAATTGGCTCGAGCGACCGAGCTTAATGCCAGTGCAAATGCATTGTACACCTGGATGAGTTTGGAATGTGCGACCGCCTCTACTACAGTGACGAGGCTTATCGTGGGTTCTCGCAATCAGGACCGCGCTACCGTAGAGTATTACATTACGGGTGTTCTTCTTGGATGAATTCGCAAGCATTATGTGGGTCGCATCTATTTGGCTAACATGAGAAGAGTTTCATAATCTGGTGACAAAGACAGATGAGTGTCATGTATCAAAGAGAATTCACACGGGCTGAGCAAGTATGTTCCCGAGATACTTGTGAGAGGAAGAAAAGTGCCGAGGTTTGAAGACGGCCTTAATGATCGATTCGCCCATGTCACAGATTTTGCCATGATGATTTTTCCAAAATTGTGGACGGTGCATTGAATGTGGAAAGAGTAAAGAAAGAGGAAAAGAGAGAAAAGATAAAAGACAGGAAAGAAAATCCCGGTCAATCCAAGCCTCACAATCACAAAGAAGGGTGGAGATTCAGTGGGACCACGCAGTGGTTCCAATAGCCTAATACCGACTAACGGTAGGAATACTACTTCCACGCAAGACCGCCAATGCTGCGACACCAGAGGTGCTTCAGAGGACATCAAGCTCCTCATTGGGTTCTTATATCAGGAAAATCATAAAGGAGGAATGTTGGAGACTTACAGTGCTTGTTTGATTTGTGGATCCAAAGAGCATAGATGAAAGAGATTGTTCAAGAGCTGCTCATTTACAAAGACCCCGTGACCGGGGTACTAAGGCACAGTGGCAACAAAAGTGTTGCATCACCAAGTGTTCCGAGACAAGGGACACAGAACTTGGGTAGGCAAGATGGCCGTGCTCCAGCTAGAGCATATGCAATGAAAGCAGTGGAAGATATCGAAGCTCCAGATGTGATAGTTGGTAATTTCCAAATCTTTGATACTACTGTACATGCATTGATTGATCCTGGGTCAACCCACTCATATATTTGTACTGACATACCTAGTGTGAAGAATTTACCGAGGAGTGGAACCGAGTATGACATCTTGGTGACGAACCCGGCCGGCATAGTGTTATCGAATAGAGGTATAGAGATTGCCCCATCCTCGAATACGAGTATGAGTTTCCCGGGGGATTTGATCAATTATCTTTTAAGGAGTTTGATGATTTTTTGGGAATGGATTGGTTATCCCGACACCGCGATGGTGGATTGTAGAATGAAAAGAGTGACTCGAGAACACGAATGAGGATGAAGTATCTCTTTACTCCATGAGGTCAAACCACCTCTCTAATGTGATATCCGCGTACCAATCGCTAGAAAAATGGTGCGGAAGCGATGTGAAGCCTACTGCTTACGTGATTGATACTCAGAAAGGCAAGGCCTAGCATATCCGATATCCCTATCGGCAGGTGACTTTCCCATCGCAGCCCTAAGAGTTGCCGTGGATTGCTCCTACGCAGGGAGAGATCGAGGTTGCCATCGACGCCAGACAAAAAGGCCACACCCATCCATTACAATCGTGCATCGAATGGCTCCGTGCGGGGCTTAAAAGAATCGGAAGCTTCGCTGCAAGAACTGCTAGAAAAACGGTTTATTTGGCCAAGTGTATCACCGTGGGGAGCTCCCGTGCTTTTTGTTAAAGAAAAGATGGTACACTTCGGTTATGTATTGATTATAGACAACTGAACAAGTTGACCATAAAGAATAAGTATCCGCTTACCCGCACTGATGATTTGTTCAATTAATCGAAAGGTGCAAGTATCTTTTCGAAGATCGACTCATGACCGGGTATCATCGCTTGAGAATTAAAGATGTGGATGTGCATAAAACAGCCATGAACGCGATATGGACATTATGAGTCTCTTGTCATGCCGTTTGGTTTGACAATGCCCGCGCTTTCATGGACCTTAATGACCGTGTTTTCCGACCGTAGATGTGGGATCGCCATTATCGTAGTGTTCATAGATGACATTCTCGTATTCTCGAAAGATGTGAAAATCAATGCACACACCTTCTGCAGTGTTAGAGACTCTCGAGAAAAGAGCAATACATGCGAAACTAAGTAAGTGTGAGTTTTGGTTGAATGAAGTATCACTGGGCACATTGTATCAAAGAAGGAACTGAAAGTGGATCCAAAGAAGATAAGAAGGTCGACGGAAGCCACCAAGAAATGTTACGTATGCGTAGTTTCCTGGATCGCGTGTTATTGTTAAGATTTGTTATGGTTGCATGATCGCGTTTCCAATGACGAGATCGCCCAAAAAATGTGAAATTTTGAATGGGGTAAGAATGTCAAAGAAGTTTTGATAAGCCGAAAGCAATCTTAACCGAGGCTCAGCCATTTTCACCGACCTATGTAAGGAATACGTGATCTTTACGACGCTCACTAAATGGACTCGATGTGTCCCGATGCAAGAGGGTAAAGTGGTAGCCTATGCTTCAAGACGGGCCAGTCGCATGAAAAGAACTACCCCACGCATGATTTGGAATTAAATGCAATTGTATTTGCTGAAAATTTGGAGACATTATTTGTATGGAGAAAAATGTTTCATCTACACCGATCATAAGAGTCTTAAGTATTTTCCCTCACAACGAGATTTAACTCGAGACAACGTAAATGGATGGAGCTGATAAAAGACTATGATTGCGTTGATCGACCATCAACTGTGGCGCCAAATTTAGTGGCCGACGCTTGAGTAGAAAGACAATGCAAACGCTTCTGCCGCTGAATGCTCATTTGTCATCGATGCATCGATGCGCTCGTCAGCGACGTAATTGATAATGAGACCGAAGCTTGTTGAATCGAAAAAGAGGCACAAAAGAAAGATGAGAAAATTGATGTTATAGTAAGCCAGATTGAAAAAAATAAAGAAATCGCATTTACAGTAAATGAAGATGGGGTTTTAGACATAAAGATCGGGGTTTGTGTACCCGATGATAATGATTTGAGAAAGCCATACTAAGAGGCACATGGGATCTTCGCTATCCATCCCTGTGAGCACAAAGATGTATCAAGATTTAAAAATGTCATTTTGGTGGTCCGGAATGAAAAGAGATATATCAGAATTCGTAACCAAGTGTTTGGTTTGCCAAAGAGTAGGCAGAGCATCAAGTTCCTTCAAAGATTATTACGTTCTCATCGTATCAATCTGTGAGTGAAATGGGATCGAATTACCATGGATTTTATAGTCGGGTTACCATTGATAGTGGAGAAAGCATGACTCGCTTGGTTGTGGACTGACACCAAGTCGCCATTTCCTATTGAGAACCGACTATTCACTTGACAAGCTAGCGCAGCCGTATATCAAGGAAATAGTTCGTTGCATGATTCTATATCCATTATTTCGCATCGAGATCCGAGGTTTACTTCTCGAGATTGGGGAAATTGCAAAGAGGCCTTTGGGCACTCGACTGAATTTTAGTACAAATGCTCATCCCCAAGTGTACCCGATGGACAATGAGAGAGGATCCGCATTCGAAGATATGCTAAGGAGTTGTGTGATCGACTATGAGGGTAGTTGGGATACACACATTCCTTCTAGTTGAATTTGTGTATTAACAACGTCGGCCCCGAGCATTGAATGGCGCCTACCGTGCATTATATGGAAGAAAACACCGTTGTGTTGGACCGAAGCCGAGCGAAAAGAAAGTAATTGGTCCCGACTTGATTCAGGAGACCGAAGAGAAAGTGAAAATGAGATCGAGAAAGGCTAAAGGTAGCCACTGATAGACAAAAGTCCTGTACGCCACTTGAAAAGAAAAGACATTCGACAGATCGCGCGACAAAAAGTATTCAGTACGCTCGGGAAGAAGGTGATGCGATTTCGGGGAAAAAGGCAAGTTGAGCCCTGATTTATTTGAATCGTATGAAGTGATTCTTCGCTGAAAAGTGGGTCCATTAGCGTACAGATTGGCATTACCTCCGGACTTGGAAAAGATCCATAACGTATTCCATGTTTCGATGTTGAGGAGGTACCGATCGCACTCATCACATGTAATCTCTTCGAGACACCAGCAGATCGGATTTGACATATGAAGAAGAGCCGCAGAGACTTTGGCTCGAAGTGAAAGAGTCATGAAAAGTTAGAAGATTCCGTTAGTCAAAGTGCCGGTGGAGAAACCATAAGACCAAGGAAGCCACTGGGAGTGGATGAAACAATGC
This sequence comes from Tetrastigma voinierianum, assembly GCA_016808115.1. NCBI lineage: Eukaryota > Viridiplantae > Streptophyta > Magnoliopsida > Vitales > Vitaceae > Tetrastigma > Tetrastigma voinierianum. Next base: position 103,526 of record JAEQBH010006129.1, read on the forward strand.
AACAATATCCGCAACTGTTCATCTAAGGTAATTTCGAGGACGAAATTTTTTAAGTGGGGGAGAGTTGTAACGCCCCAAAAATACCCTATAATTTTTTTTTATAATTTTATTATATATTCAGGTATAAATTGAGTCAAACTTGGGTATTTGAAAGTTGTTAAATGAATATTGATTGTTATTTGATAAGTGATTTAAAAGATTAAACTAAAAATTTACTCCAAGTGAAAATGACAAATTTGGAATGAAAATGAGGACCTAAGAGTCAATGGTAAACAAGTTTATATGTCTAAGTGTAAATATGGGAATTTAAGTGCAAATAGGAATAAGTGTGAGTTAGATTGCCATTTGGGAGGACTTAACCCAAAAATGCATTTTGTAACCAAACAAGGTTTGAGGAAATGAGATATTAAAAAACCAAATAGTAGAAAAAAAAATGAAATGAAAATAGTATGGAAGGCCAAAATTGATGGCCTACACTTAAATATTTAAAAGACCAAAGTGGTCTTTGGGAGCTCATTCTTGAGCAATCACGTTTTTGAGAGGGGGAGTGAGAAGAGAAGAGCTAGGGTTGAAGAATATCCAGATTTTGGTGGGAGATCATCCCCATTTTTGGTCTCCAAGTGATCAAAGAGGAAGAAGGGAGCTAAAGCATAGGGTTCCAAGAGAGTCAAGGTAAGAACGACAAACCTCTAGAATTTTATTTAATGATGCTTGAGTTAAAACCCTAAATCATCCATGGATTTGCTTGTGATTGGTTTAGAATGATGTTAGGATGTTATTAGGAGGATTGACATGATTTATTTTGAGAGTTTTGAGGTGTTTTGGAAGAAAAATCACGAAGAGGAAATTATGGTGTTTCAGCGAGATGCTGCCAATTTTTTTTTTCAAACCAACGTTTTTGTTTTGGCCATAACTTCTTAGTCATTTCATCCTAATTGAGTGATTCAAATTAATACACTAGACTTTATAGTAGAACAAACTCACTTAGTTTCTAATGTGGTACTGAATTTTAATCCTAATTGACCCAGAAATTCGTTGAAGTGATGCTCTGTTTTGATAAATTTTTGGTTCAATTTCTGAAGCAGTTATGTGTTTTAGAGTAGTTTTGGGTACTCAGACTATGTGTTGAGTTTCACTATCCTAATTGAGTGATTCAAATTTCTGGGTAAATCCAGACTCTAGGAAAATAATTTAGTATTTTAAGGAATGGTATACAAATTGTAACCTCAGCAAGCCCGTAAAATCTCAAAGGGGGAAAAAACTATGTGCAAGAAAATCTGCTTTTGTTTTTGCAAATTAGAGTAGTCTGAATATAAAATTCCATAACTTGAGTTTTTTGGGATCCAAATTGGATGATTCCAATTGAAGTGGGAAACCTAAGAACCATAGATTCAACAGTAGAAGGGACCATTACCAATTTATGAGTTAAGACCCCTGAAATTGAGAAAACAGTAGGTAACCGAGTGAATCAAGTATACCGATTCAGTTTGGCATAAAAATGCCATAACTTGTGGGGTTTGGGTGATCCAAATTAGATGATTCAAATTCCTACTACAAATAGACTAATAGAGCTATAATTTTCGTGAAGGATGCAAGGGAGCTAAATATGACTTAATTGTCCCCAGAAAATTTGGAAAGTGAAAGTGTATTGCAGATATCAACCCTAACCAAAATCCTAGAATGCACAAATGATTTTTCTTGGTTATTCTTTGATTGTGAAATATGTGATGGATTAGGGATTAAACGAGGAGGAAAGTCCGAGTTGAGATCTAGATTCCGAGAACATGAAATTTAAAGGACGACAATCTTTTGGGTTTGTTCTAATCGACTCTATTTCCTAGTTTCAAGTTTTTGTATGTTTGTTCTACCTTTTCTTATTCTCGCTTCAATATTTGAAATGCTTGTTTTAAACATAAGAAAGGTATATTGAATTGTTTTAAATGTGATTTGAAGAATTTGGCTGGAAATGTTTGCATATGAAAATTGCATGACTATTGAAAGTGAACTAGTTATACAAATGTATTGTACCTTGCTATAAAATATTTGGACACCCTTAATAGAATGTTAACCGTTTAGATCAGATAAAATAGATCGGGTATACCATCAGGGTCAAAATAGCAAGATCGCGAACGATTTTATTGATGTGTCAATCTCGATCAATAGCCTCCACGGATCGTATTTTAGTGTTCATTAATTGATTGTTTATAACTACCGCCAGCTCAATGACCGCATCGTTATAAAACGCTTATACCGGCCCTGGCAGCCTCACTGACTGCAAGGTTTCTGACTCTAATATCCTATATAACTAAGACAGTTAAATCACAAGGGTATAATCGAATTGGATTGACATAACTTAATTGAATTACGTAACCAAATTGAATTTAGGCATATTTGAATCTGATTGAGATTGTGAAATATTGAAGGCGAAAGTGTATTTTCGGATGATCAATGAACTCGTAACCCATCAGATATATACCAGCATATGTATTGTATTTACATTGATCATCCATAAAGATTTCAAAAGTTTTGAATCAAGAATTGCATGATTTGATTTAAACCGAACTCCGGCTAATGGGATTTGTATGTAACTACCAAGCATGAAATGCTTTTAGCGTATTGTTTTACTAATGCTGCGCATTTGCGATATAGCGAACAGAAAGAGGCAAGATCGAGAAGCGCGAGTCACTGAAAGAATTCGAGGAGTATACTGACATATGCATAAATATCATTTTGCATGACTTTATCTGGTATTTTAAAATAGTAAATTTTGAAACAATGTTGTATAATATTTTGAAAGGCGTGGTATGCCATTTTGTAAGTGAATTGTTTAAATGTTTATGGGCCTACTGTAGTGAACGAAAATGCTTCCGCATATTTGAAATGGTTTGAATGAAATGTGTTTTAAAATGGGTGTTACAGGAAGAGTACCAAAAGGCTATGGAGGTGATCTTTGCCTATGGGTACGAGTGTTGTGTGTTCAAACACCACCTCTGTGGAGACCATCTAGAGGTCCCAAATGGTATGCCCGACTCCGTCGACCCGTTGCCTCCTGAGTTCTTTGTGAACCCCGAGTGCCCCCCTGTGCAAGCGACTGCTGAGGCCATAGCGACCAAAGCACCTCCGAGTGAAACAGCCAAGGAACCCATGGAGGTTGCTATCGCCGAGGACCAGAGCAGACTCTAGTCCCTTTTTTTCCGTTCTTATTTTGTAATTTTTCTTTTTGAAAAGGGGCCTTGTTCGGCCGCCATCACTTGTGTACTCTCTGGACGCCATTAGCACTTTAATGAAATACACCTTTTTTGTCTACTTTTACTATTGCTTTTTATTTCTCATCCCGACGCCATTGATGCTCTTATAATTTTTAGTATACTTAAGCCATTGATTCCTTTCATTGTGCAACCCCTTTCCTCAATTCTTGGTTAGGATGGTCGCTTTAGGACATCAACGTTGCTGTGAGTCAAGTGTGGTTCGGCCAGGCCAAAGAAACAAAAGGGACCATCTTCGCCTTGGTCAGAAGCAACAAGTCAAAGACCACCGGTAGGCTCGGGTTGCATTACTCAGCAGCCTAGAGGCCTTGTTGCCCTCTTTGGAATTGCCAATAGGCTAAGAGCCTTGATCCGGCGGCCTTTGAAAGTAAAGCAGCGTGCCAGAGAGCTCACATCCGGCTCAAAGAGTCGCAAGCCAAGAGCCACATCTGGTCTTTTGAAAGTGCCAACAGGGTAAGAGCCATATCTGGTCTTTTGAGAGTGCCAGCAGGCTAAGAGCCACATCTGGTCTTTTGAGAGTGCAAGCAAGCTAACAGCCACATCTGGTCTTTTGAGAGTACCAGCAAGCTAAGAGCTACATCTGGTCTGAGAGTGCCGCAAAGCAAAACTAATATCCGTATTTTGAAAGCTGCTAGCGTGCCAAGAGCCACATGTAGTCTTCTTTTGAAAAAAGAGGCAACTTGCAAAATTTTAAAATATTTAAAGACGATCTTATTGATAATAATACCTCTTCGTATGCATGAACATCTCCACATTCTCGCACTTGGAGTCTCGTGGTAGCTTATTCAATGTATGATCCCACGCCCCACTTTAACTATGTACTGCCTTCCCAGCTTATTGAACTTCCCGTCCACAAGAAGCCGTGGTTAAAGACTCTTTTTCAAGACTGTGTCTCCTGCCTCTAATGTACATGATTTTACCCTTCGCTGTCAGATGTGTTTACCAATCTTTGTTGGTATGACGCTATACCCACAACTGCAGCTTCATGGAGCTCATATGTCATATCTAAGTCTTTAGTAACAGCTTCAACATTAGCCTCTTTAGGAATTTAAGTTCGAAGTGTGGGTATCCTAATTTCTGTGGGGATTATAGCCTCCATCCCGTAAGTAAGGGCGAACGGCAACATCCTGTACCGGGTCGCCTTCAGCCCATAAAACTCTTGGTAGTTTATCTACCCATTTTTCTTTGGTCGAATGCAAACACTTTTTCAAAGCTGTTAGGAGAGTCTTGTTGGATGATTCCGCATGCCGTTGCTTTGTGGGTGCCGCGAGGTTGAATACAAGTTCTTGACTTTCAACCCGTTGCAAAAATTCCTATATACCCTACTATCAAATTATGGCCCATTGTAAGCCACTATCGACTGTTGTATTCCGAACCGGCAGACGATGTTCTTCCATACAAATTGGATGACATCTTTGTCTTTGATGGAGGCGAAGGCTTCAGCTTCTACTCATGTGCTAAAATAGTCCGTTGCTACCAATAATAGCCTCTTCTGTGCTGGGGCAGTAGGTAGTAGCCCAACTATATCAATTCCCTACTGGGCAAAAGGCTAAGGGCATGTTATGGTCGTCGGATTATGAGCCAGCACCCTTGAGAAGGTGGCTTGCCGTTGGCAGCGATCACACTTCCTGACATAGGCGACTGCATCCGCCCTCATGGTTGGCCAGTAGTAGCCTTGGGCATGGGCCATATGCCCCAAAGTTCTGCCGTCTGAATGGTTTCTGTAATATTCCTTCATGGAGTTCCGCTAATTCATACTGCCCTTGCTGGGTGGTGAGTGTTAAGACCAAACTGTATGATGTGATAAGTGTATGTCAAACTTTTGGTACTGCCACTCAAGAACTTTTCAGTCCTCGGCAACGGCGCCAAAAACTTGTTAAGACCATTTTTATATACATGAAAAAATGGATTTGTTCTTTTTTGTAAAATGATTCATTTAAAATTTGTGTGTGTGGTCTTGATCACTACAAGTGCACAGGTCGTATAAGTAATAAAAGTGGATATTTAAAGTCCTGATATCATTCCCACGAGGAAGGATGATAAATCAAAAGACTAACTACTCCAATTACTCAATATCATTACTATTTGGAACTCCATTAGCGATGATAAAAGGACTAAAATGTAGTCCTAGATCGAAATCTTTAATATACAAAAGTAAAGTTTAATAAAATTGGGGTTGAGAATTCACCGAGTGAGACAAAACTGGACATGCATCAATTAGTAATAATCACTTTCTGCATCTTTTTGATTCATAGCTCAACAGTAAATTGGAAAACTGAGTTTGTCAAATATGCTAGGTAGAATAGTTTGGATTTCTCCCTCAACCATAATTTTCACTGATTAAAGGTTCATATTCATTTATGAGACGTGATTCTATTCAGTTACTTCTAATATGTAACCCTTTTTCTAAGATTTAAGTATTTTTCTTTTCGGCATTTCACTGTATCTTATAAAGAATTCTTACTCCCATAAATGTGATATTGCAAGCCTTCTAATTTGATTTGACACCTCATCCTACACTTCCGATGAAAATTTCCATCTCCTTGATTAGATCTTTGCTAACACCTGGATCGTAATCAATCTACAGGTAGCATTTATATCTCTCGAGTGATTAAATAGATACTTCATTCAACCATCCTCAAATTATAAGTAAGTTGGTGATTTATTTGATTAATCTTTCAAAGTTCATTAGTTCCATAGTATTAGTCTACCATACGGTCCATACCCACAAGGAACTGCTCTACACTCTCAGGATTCTTCATCTCCAGGTCACCGTAGGGCCTCTCGAAATCAGAGCGAGATACGCATCTTGCATCAGGGTACACGTGCATCAGTACTGAGAACAAGTAAATTTATAAACAATACCAATAAAATAAATTCAAGCACTCCTACTAAAAGTTTTCTTCCGCCTTATGCGTAAAATGACTATCATCAATGACCCATTCCCAAAGGAGCCTAACTTTTCAAAACTCGGTTCACCATATCGCTGACTAACCGGGATCGTGAGCACCACCGAAATCATAAACGACCTGAAATAAATGAACTCAAAAAATTTTCCATCATCCATTTAAATCAAACAGTAATGAAAAATATGATTTTATAAAGAAATACTAGCTTAAAACTGCACTTTAGTACAATACCCAAATCTAAAAAAATAACCCAAAAACTAACAAAATAAAGCCACACTAAAACTAAATCTACTAAAATGGAAAATAAAATAATAAAATAAAAATACACAAGAGTCTTCCACCACCATATCGCCTTGAGTTATGGAGTCGCTACATTACTGCCCCAGAAGCTTGTATTTATGAGTTTCAATGTCAGCCTCACTTCATTAATCAGGTTAGGGATCCCCAAAATTATGACCCAAATTGGTCTTTTTTTCGCGACATAGAAAGGTCTATGGCGACAGAGCTTTCAATCTTTGTTGCTTTAAGTTGCAAGCCAACACCGGCTCCCATTTGCCGAGAAGCGCCATTCACATTAAGGATCCACCAATCTACAAGCATCTGCCCAGCCCCGTAGATTTCACAAAAGTCCGCCAACATCCGGTCCCTTTATTGCTAAGCGTGGTTTATACTGGATACCGAACTCACTTAGCTCTATAGCCCACCGGGCCATCCTTCCTGACAAGTCGGGTTTATGTATGGTTCTTCGTAAGAGAAGATTGGAGATGATAGGGTGTGCTTGGAAGTAAGGGCGGAGTTTTTTAACTGCCACATGGAGAGCCAGTGCCGCTTGCTCGAGACGAGCATACCAAGTTTCTGCTTCAGATAGGGATTTTTGCTTACAAAGAATACTGGTCTCTGTTTCCAGTTTTCATCTTCTTTGAACAAAGCTGCACTTACAGAGACATCTGAAACTGCTAGATAAAGATAGAGCGTATCACTTGCTTTAGGGCTAACCAGAACCGATGGTTCGATGAGATATTGCTTGATTGCCATGAAAGCCTGGTTGCATTCCTTATTCCAGTCGATCAGTTTGGCTCCCTTTAGAGTGCCGAAAAACGACTTTAATCGGTCTGTAAAACGAGATATGAACCTCTTGAGAGTGGCCAGTCGGCTAGTCAGTTGTTGCACTCCTTTTTTGAAGGTAGGAGTATGAGATTCTATAATAGCTCTAAGCTGAATAAGATTGGCCTCACTCCCTCTCCGAGTCACCATAAAGCCCAAAAACTTGCCTGAACTAACTCCGAACACATATTTTAGGGGATTGAGTTTCATGTCGTACATGTGCAGCAACTCAAAAGTTTCTTGCAAGTGCTGCGTATGATTGGGGCGTTCTTTGGATTTGACAAGCATATCATCGATGTAGACTTCCATGGTCTTACCCATGAGTGGTCAAAATATCTTGGTCACAAAGCTCTGATAGGTCGCTCCGGCATTCTTCAAGCCAAAAGGCATTACATTGTAGCAGTATAACCTATGCGGTGTAATGAAAGTCGTTTTCTTTGCATCAGGCGAGTGCATGGGAATTTGGTGGTATCCAGAAAAAGCATCCAGAGATGACAGCATCCCATGCCTGGCTGAGGCATCAACGATCTGATCTATACACAACAGGGGGAAGCTATCCTTCGTGCATGCCGTTAAGGTCCATGTAGTCTACACATACTCTCCACTTACCTCCCTTATTTGGAACCACCTCCACATTGGCAATCCATTTGGGGTATTTTACCTCTCTGAGGAAACCTGCTCTTAAAAGATTGTCCACCTCTTGTAAATAATCTGATGGCAATCCGGGTGGAAACGCTTCACTTTCGTCTCCACCGGGCCTCCGTCGCGGGATAATATCTCGGGCCAGGAGAGGCCGCATCAGGTCGATTCCGATCACAGCACCCTAGTGACTCTAGGTGAACACATCTATGTTTCTTAACAATACGCTCGTAGTCGCCTTTTCTCTTCGTTGATAGCAGAGAATCGACGTGATTGAACTTCTCCCCAGCCGCTCAGCCATTGACCTGTGTGGGATCCATGGCTAATGTCCCTTTGAAGGAAAAAACACACAAATGAAGCATCACTTTATCTAAAGAATATGACAAACATGCAACTCAGATCTAAAATTCAATATTAAATAAAAATTACCTATGTAGATTTGCAGATCCGTCGAATCAGGACTTCTAGATCACCAACACTCAGCAATCTACAATCAGCCGATCTACAAAGAATAAAGACGCAACTAACGATCTACACCGGGCCCGAATCTACGATCGCACCAGACCGTCCGACATCTTCAGACGATCCTCGGGCGGGTATGGATGTGTGGGCACAATGAATCGGGACGAACCCAATCTTAGAACACTTAGAGAAAAAACCAGTTAATGGGTAATTCTTCTTTTCTTTGCTCAGATTCTCAAAATGTATATAAAAACTCAAAGAGAAAACTCCTTAAACCCAATTACATCAAGGAATAACTCGTTCATATAATAAATTATATTTATTATAAATAACCGCCTTCATATAATAAATTATATTATAAAAACCTGCTCATATAATAAATTATATTTATTATAAATTTATAATTTATACATATATTTGAGAATACTAAGTGGGACCAAGAGCAATACACTGCTAACAATCTCCCATCCGCTTCGAGTACAAACTCGAGCATAAGCCCAAAAACCATGTAACTCAACCATGTTTATGGGCTCCATTATCGATAGCGAGCTCCGCCTACTTTCCCGAAATAGTCCCGTGGATCCAACCCGCCATTATTAATTAAGGCCCTTATAATTGAAAAGCAATTATCTAATCCCAAGTACACTCCACTAAAGGCCCGCAGTTGAACTCCAAAATTAATAATATTGAGGTATATATATTAATTCCTCCATTGTAAATATCATAATTAATTGATTATATTTTCTCGTCATCAATTAATTATTTTTAAATTTTTGATTTAACAGCCTTTCTAATGGATCAAATGCACCATGCCAAAGGACTTCATTACATCCAAGTACCGAAACATATCAAGAGGATATTTTCATACAATTTCCCATTTTTTGGTTTATTTCATAAATACCTATATCAAATCACGTTCCCAAATCATCTAGGTATCGTCAGTCAAAATACAGCCCTCACGATATTGACAATTCAAAAGACCGATAATTATTCAATTACCTATTTAAATAAACTCGTGGATTGAGAGAAAATAATAATCAAATATCACTTGAGATTTAATTCTTTCACGTAAAATTCTGCAACTTTTAATTAAATCTTTTCTTGATCCCCTATCATCAATGCAAACATAATTCGTATCCAAATATTTCAGCACAACTAAAGATGATTATTTTTCATAAAATATTGCAATTTAAATAAAGCGTCCAACTTTTATTCAATAATCGCGGATCTTATTCATTAATTATGAGAACTTATGATCATGTCTTCCATGGACGTATCCATATGACCATATACCCATAAATTAATCCGACCTTAATACGAAAAATACTAGCGTGCACAAGGTGAAATTACTACCATTGAAATTTTATTACCATTTAAAATACAATAATTTTTATTTTGTCTTGCTACAAAGTCAAAGAAAAACTCCCACTAGTCCTAAAATAGTCTCCTATACCTCCCACCCATAGAATTCATTGTCTTTCAAAACTCAACAAAAAGAGCCTCGTGAATGGGTCCGCTTAGGTTTTCTCTCGACGCTTATTTTGGTAATCAATCGCGGTCTCCTCGCCTCAATGATGTCTCTGACAAGTGGTACTTCCTCTCAATGTATTTTGTTTCTTGTGATACCTTGGTTCTCGATCAGGTTACGTCCCACCGTTGTCACAAAGAAAGGGTAATGGGCCGACTGCACCGGTATCACCCGAAGATCCATAATGAACTTCTTCACGCCAATACGCTTCTTAGTCGCTTCTCGTGTGGCAAAGAACATATTCAGCTTCGTGGTGGAATCTCTCGCTACAGACACGTCTGCTTAATACCTCCAACAGAGCGCCTCCACCATATATAGTGTAAACACATAAACCGTATGTGGATTTCCCTTGAGTCAATATCCCTTGGGAGTTCCAGCCCTGTGGAAACCAATGGTTTCTAAACTCCCACCGGAATATACTAGCATATAATCTCGTTTCCTTAGATACCCTAAGTATGCTTTATCGCAATCCAAGAGCTCTTCACCGGGATCGCATTGATACTCGCCTTTACAACTCCCATCGCATACGTATATCCGCCCGGGGTACATAACATGGCATACATGAGACTACCTACGCCCGAGGCATAAGGTATCCTACTTCCATAATGCCGCCGAGTTTTTGCGATTTGCTCCCGTGAAGATGAATTCCATGTCTAAAGGGTAAGATCCCCTGAATTTTCCATGTTAAACCCTTCGACAAGAATTTTATCAATATAAGGAAAGCCGGAGATAGTGCCAACAACTTATTCTCCTTCCTGGCCTCGTATAAGTTTGATTCCAAGAATATATAGTTGGCTTCCTCCCAAGTCTTTCATCAAACTCCGTTTATGCAACCAATCTTTACACCCTAATACCACTTGTTTGTCGTTCGAGCCATCAATATGTCATCTACGTAAAGGACTAGGAAAACCCTACCTTCGTGCTTGATTCTTTTTGTAAACACAAGGTTCATCGTATTTTCTCAAAACCAAAAGAAGCGAATGCCTGATCAAACCCTCGATGTTCCATGATCCGGATGTTGCTTTTAAGTCCATAAATGGACCTTTGCAACTTGCATACCATGTGTTCTTTCGGGCTTTAGCTTTCAACCCTTCTCGTTGTCGCATGATGTCCTCATTTAAATTGCCATTTAAAAGGTCGCTTTTGACATCCATCCACAAATCTCGTAATCGAGACTAGCAAATTGGCGCCTAAAAGAACCCTGGATAGATTTAAGCATGGCTACTCGGCGAAAAGGTTTCTTCTCATAATCTATCCCCTCTGGGTATAGCCTTTTGCCACCAATCTAGCCTTTGAAGGTTTCCACTCGCCATCCGATCCTCTTTTTCTCTGTAAACTACCATACCCTATTGGTTTTACCCCTCGTGGTGCCTCTACAAGAGACCGACCGAATTGGAATACATAGATTCCATTTCACGGTCCATGGCTTTTCACACTCCCCGTACATCCACACATCTTCCAAGGCTTCTTTGTAATCATGGGATTCATCTCACTCCGCAATACAATAACTTGGGTAAGACCTCGGCCTTAGCAAAGACATATCTCGCAGCTTCCGCCTCACCCATCACTACGACTTAAGCCCACCGGGTTGTGGTTCATAACACAGTACTAGTTCCTTCGTAATGCCTTTCTCCGGTTCTCGTTCCACATAAATGATCTGCTCACTGTCTCCACTGTGTTTGTTCACCTCGCACATTTTCCCTCTTGAACACGAGCATAGGAATCGCTGGTATTAGAGCCAAGACACCGGGTGGTTCGGGCTTCTTGAGCTGTCAAGCTCCTCAAGAATTGTTTTACTCTCGGCTCAAATTGCTTATATGGGCCTTCTCCTCCAGTGCTGCGTGAGTACCACAATAACCTTATCCGGCGACTATAAAAATAGTCCACCTCTCGCCCTTTGGGTGGTAGCCAACAAAACATGCAAAACCTCTCGTGACGCGATTCCAACTTATTTGGATCCTTTCTTAAGACATGTGTGAGCACCCCATTAGCCTCCCATATGGTTTAAACTTCAGGTCGGCACTTTCCTAATACCTCCAGGTGTCTTAGAACCGTTTTTAAGGAACTAAATTCGAAGATACATTGCGCTTCTATAGTATATCCCCAAAACGATAGTAGAGATGAATAACTAAGCATTTAATCTCACTAGTATCCCCGAAGAGTTCTATTTCTTCTTTCGCAACCCGCATTTTGCTGGGGTGTTCCAGGTGCTGATAGTTGTGAAACTATCCCCTCTTGAGTCAAGTAAGACTTAAACTCTCCGTATAGGTATTCACCACTCCTGGGCCAGACCAAGCTCTCTTTGATATGGAGTCCTAATTAAGCTTTTCTCGCTCTCAGCCTTATACTCAAATTTAGTGAAAAGTTTTTACTTTTGAACATTAGGTGAAATACATTCATATCTTGAGTAGTCATCTCAGAAGGTGACAAAATACTTTCATACCCTCCTCCTCGGTTTGACATTTACGGTCCGCACACATCGTATGCACCAATTCCGCCGGTTTGTTTGCGCCGGATATCCTTTTGGCTTTAAAGGGCCTTTTGTCATTTTACTTTCCCAAACAAGATTCACATACTGGCGAAGTTCAAAGTCTAGGGAAGTTAAGATCCCACTTTTTAATAAACCATGAATCCTATTAGATTAATATGACCTAATCGGCACCGTTAAAGGCATGCTTCAGAAACTTTCCTTTCTTAGGGCTAGTGATCATGCTTATCAACACCAGTAATTAAAACATCATAGGACATAGGACTTAAATAATAAAGCAATCTCATCTTTATCAAATCACCGGTACAGTCAACTGGTTGAACTTATTAAATAAAGGAATTAAATTCCACTGCTAAACCCTTGTTCAAATAAACAACTAAATTTAAATTAAATTCTTTAAAATCCTAAGACATATAAACAAATACCAAACATAAAGTCCTATCATTATTGAAAATAATTCTACTTTGTCTCAATGCTTTAACCAGCATGATGTTCTCCTGGTTTCCAAGCCTCAAACTCTGCTCGTCCAAATCAAGCTAGTTTGTTCCAATCCACGCAAAGGGCAATGCATATGGTTAGTGGCTCCCGAATCAATGATCCATTTATCATTATAATTTCACTAAAATGGCTTCAACCACATTTAAATTACTCCATACCTGCTTTTGGCAATCTCGAGGGCACTTCGCCTAAATAATTCTCTTCGCCCGCACTTGAAGCAATTTCGGGCTTTCTCGGCTTCTTCATAGCGGTGGTTTGTGAACGTACCCCACCCTCTCTCTCGCTTGTTCTTATTCTCCCACCCTTAGGGTTTCCTTTTGGGCTCGGAAAGCAAACCTGCCATACATGACATCACTCTGCTCTATTTCCAAAGTCTATCAAGTTTCTGTGCACCAACCATGAAGAGTTGTATCCCCATTTTTATACCATATTATAATTTTAACTTAATCAGCAAACACATCTCCAGGAGTCAAAATGAGAATCAATTTTAAGATCTGTTCACTATCCCCAACATTTCATCATCAGATGCATACCCGCTTTCTGATCCTATCCCCCACACCCTCAGCCATTCTAGTGTTGTTCATTATAGCCCTTAACTCCGCACCCGTCTCTTTAAAAAGAACTTGTTGATTGTGCAACATCTTATCGAGAGTCCTGGATCATTTCGTTCCACTCGAGATGAGATATCTCGGGCCCTTTCAAATGACCTCCAAGAACACTGCAAGGGAATATAGCAAATGAACCGGGGAGAGTATTTGCCTTGTCCCGCTTCATAGTCTTTCTCGACTTCCTGGTCGATGCATTTGCCGCGGCTCATTGGGCTTGGTGTGGTTAGGACAAACTTCTCAAGCTAAAACTTAACAAATGCATGTTGGTTTTCCATTCACTATAATTATTTCCATCCATGCTTCGACTCAAAATCATTGCAAGTGGGTTAAATGATGCCATTTTCTCGAAAAAAATACACACTAAGATAAAACGTAATATCTTACAATAAACATAATCTTAAAATTTAGCTAATCCCAAAACTATTTTGCTTATTGTGTAAACAATTATTCGTTTCCATTATAAAACACTTACGCGGGGGCAAGATATTTATAACAAATTAAATTTGATCATGAAATGATTAGTATCCTACTAAGTTGGTTCCCAGGAAAGATGGGGAGTCACAAGCGGACTACTTAAATCCCACCTTCTTAGACAGAACTTTCCTAGATAATACATAATCATTTCACTCTAATTGTTTCAAAACTTTGGGTACTTAATAAAAATATCATAGCCTCGTTGGGAGGTAATAAATTAAATTAAGTTTGAATGTTTTTAACCATTGTTTTAATTTCAAAATTATCTTTAATATCCAAGCATTGCCGACGTGCTGGGGCCGACTCAATCTTATTAAAATTTTAGCTTAATTGAGGTCTAATCCCCAATAAAATCCAACCATGTTTATCCGTTGGGGCATCACATTATCATTTTATTATTAGACCCAATAATGAGCCCCCTTAGGGTTTAAAATTAATTAAATTAATTTAAAACCTTCACCATTCAATATTTTAAATAATAGGGATTTTCTAAAATTATTTCAAAAAAAAATAAAATAATTTTTTCCATAATACTATTAAACTAGATAATAGAATCATAATAATTATTATGCACATGTAATTATCATTGATGCAAATTTATATGGCACCACCTATTCTATATGGCATGTTACTCACATAAAACATGTTATAAGTTATTATAATTTAAAACCATTCACAAAAGCATTAATTAAATAAATAACCCTAATCCACATGGTTTTCCTAAAAAATTAAAATTGGGCCTATTACAAAATATCCTAAGGTTCTCGGGGCCCAATTATTTTAGTTTACTAAAGGCATAAAAAGTGCCCAAACTAAAATAAATTAAAACCCTAAAACCCCAACATGTTCTAATTTGAAGTCGTAGTGAGTCCCGCCGTCCACCAAATCAAAACCGGCCCAGGGAAGAACCACCACCGCACGACGAGCCGCCCGGAAGTAGCGCCAAACGACTCCCGCACGCGCCCACGCCCAAAGACTATCGCAATGTGAAAGTGAGAGACCACGCGCCAGAACTTCCCACCGGCTGTAGGCGCAAGTGGACGACGCCTGCACCGCCGATCCCGTCCGACGCGGCCTCCTCCTCCCCAATGCTTCACGGTGGTCACGCTCTGAGATGGTGTCCGTATCTTCTCCCGCCCAAATACCAAAGGGTACGTATTTGATGATTCGAAATTTAAATTACAACTATTTTTAATTAAAAATGTAAATAATAATGAAAACTGTGAAGGAAACCTCATCTATGACCAAATCTCCCTCGTTACAAACCAAAAATTAATACAATCAAAATCTACCATGGATCTGGGGGTGGGCAAACCATTAAAATGGACACATCCATTCACATGAACAAAAATCATGTGCACACGAGATCTAATCATGCTATCCCAACAACAAATAGAACCCTCAGTGCCATTAAGCATACTAAATCAACATCAAAAAATTACATGCATTATTGATTTCTGCTCTTAGATATACACATATCTAATCATAAGACGCCTCGATACCACTGAAGGAAAAAACACACGAGCTTAATGATTCAAAGAATACGATTAAACACGCAATCGGTATCTAAAATTCAATACAAATAAAATTACCCATGTAGATTTGCATCCGCTCAACTAGACTTCTAGATCGCCCACCAACCGCCAATCTACAATCGTCGATTCACGTAAAGAATAAAGATCGCAACTAACGATCTATTAATCAGCCCACCACGTATCGCCACCGCACCACCGTCCGATTCCTTTCCGCATCTGTCCTCGTGGGTGGTGGTGATGTGTGTGGCACAATGAATCATTTAATCGAATCTTAACACTTGGTATAAAAACCAAGCATTGGGAAAATTCTTCTTTCTCTTTGGTGGTTCCTCTGTATTCTCAAAATGTATATAAAAACTCGTTATAAAACCTTAAACCCACACATTACATCGCTTTTAATAACTGCTCTCATATAATAAATTATGTATTTATTATAAATAACCGTTCATATAATAAATTATATTTATTATAAAAACCGTTCATATAATAAATTATATTTATTATAAATTTATAATTTATACATATATTTGGAGTATCACTAAGGGACCCAAGAGCACATAATTGCTAACATCCTTCTTCCACCTTTGAATTGGCGACAACCGTGCTGCTACGCGGGAATGTGATCTTCGAGGGGAGGACTTCATGAGCTCTTCTCCGCCTTCTGTTCTAGTATGAATAGTTGATAGCACTACCGTGCGGCCAACTGACTACTTAGAAGGTCGACTTGCCCCCCCCGCTGGTTAAATAGTTGACCATTTGGTGATATGTTGAAGGAACAGCCTTCATCGAGTGCAGCTAGGTTCGGCCTACTATGGCATTGTAAGGCCTACTATAGCTGACCATCAGGATTTTATTTTTTGCCCCATTCAGTTGGTGGTCTTGTTCTGCATCTGTCATTTTCATAATAGTACTGATCCCAATGTCTGTATTCTTTTTTTTTATTTTTTTCCTCTCAAATTTAGTAGATCTAAGTTGGGTTCCTCTGTGGAGTCCTGAATGTTACCTTGAAGGCTCACATGTAACACTAGGGAGATTCTGAGGGGAATGCCGTTATCGTGTATTCGGACGTACCAGATAGAGCCAGTCTCAAACACTGTTCTTACTGGGCTGAAAAACAGCAACCTCAAGACTAGTGCTAATGGCGCATTATTCTTACTTACAAGAACTTCAAGTACACTTCTGGATATATACATCACTGCACTATCAAGAATTTGGCAGTACGTGCATCTTTTATCTCAAAGTCCTTAATAAATTTTCATAGTTTGAAGCTTCTTAAGCAAAATTTAAAACTTATGGAACTTAACAACTGTAATTATTATCAATGCAGTTTGATACAAAAATATTACTATGAGGTTGGGATTGGAATACGCCATGCACAGTTCTGGTTTAGACTCCCAGAGGCTGTCCCTGATGTTCCTTGTACTCCTTTGGCCTCATAGGTACTTCTTTTCATCAATTTGTTCTACTGGATATTTGATCATTGCAGTTAATTGTTAGATTTTGGTTAAAAATAAAATTAATCAACCAGGAAAGGGCACGTTTCTCCTTAAGCTTTTTATAATTTCACTCTCTGATTGAACATATGCAGACTATATTTGTATTTTCTTTTTGTTTGTTTTATCATGATCTCACTCTATAAGTATTGTGAGCAGGGGATCTTGGACAAACCCATGATTCAGATATAACACTCACTCACTATGAGTTAAGTGCAATTAAAGGGCAGACACTATTGTATGTTGGAGACCTCTCTTATGCTGATGGCTATCCGTTCCATGACAATGTCAAATGGGATACATGGGGAAGATTTATAGGGAGAAGTTGTGCTTATCAACCTTGGATTTGGACTGTAGGAAATCACAAATTTGATTTTGTTCCTGATATTGTAAGAATTATGTCTTCTATTCTCCATTGGCAAATCTTCACATACCCTGCCTTTTGCTTTTTTGCATCCAATTGATAATTTCCTCCTTGAAGGCTAGTGTTGAAAGGTGCTTTACCTGTGGAGTGATACTGTTTTCATGCATCAAGCGATTAATTTTCATGTGAAACTTGAAGCAAGTTTTTGTTTATGCATGATTTGTATAAACACAATTGAATTGCGCTTTTGGCTTGAAAGTTTTACTAATTGTGAGCTTGGTGGTTGTTGTTCCTCTTCAATGCACTTGTCCTATGTTTATGGTTCTGATGTGTGCTCTCTACATCAGTTATGACATTCATATTTGAGTGACTCCTCATTCATGATTATACCTTTCAATTAACCATTGGTTATTTTTCAGGGTAAATTGAACCCTTTAAACCTTATAAATACCGACATTCACGTGCCATTTGAAGCATCATTAGTACATCCCATTATGGTACCAATCTAGAGAGCTTTTGCATATATCATTGTCATGTCATCTTACTCTGCATATGGTAAGGGTCTGCAGTTTTCAATCATCTTCCTTCAGTAGTATAAAATCACATGCCAATGAATGTACTTGTACGCATCAGTATGTATGTGAACATGAGGGATAATTTTGAAGAGGTTTATGTGTTCTAAATTTAAACCAGCCAGACAGTATGTCAATATGATTGAGATGCTAATTTATGGTCATGTTTGCTACGCTAACTAGAAGCACTTCCAGATGGTGCTTACTGCTTAGTTGCTTGTTTAGATTGAGAGGTGTCAAAGCACATTAAATTTTATAGTACTCCTGAACATTTGATGGAACTGTATTACATATTAGCTTTTGTGCTAAAATGTCTCTAAAACTAACGTAGCCTGTGGTCATGATCCATATTTTCCCAGCTCGTAAGTCAAAAAGCACATGTGGGTACTGCAGTAAACCTGTTCCTTCTGGAAATGATGCAAAAAATTCTACTTCTTAAATCTTTATTTGTAGGTAAATCCACTCCTTAGTACAAAAGGCTTTCATCTGAGCTTCCCAAAGTGAACAGGACTGAAACACCATGGCTTATTGTTCTTATGCCTTGTCCAATGTATTATAGCTACATACAGCAAGCATTATATGGAAGGAGAAAGCATGAGAGTTATATATGAGCCATGGTTTGTGAAGTACAAAGTTGATGTAGTTTTAGCTGGTCATGTTCATGCCTATGAACGATCTGTAAGTATGCAATTCTCCTCCAAATTACATTGCTGGTTTGACGCGCAAAGAGTTCTTTAGTTTTGTAGAATTCCCTGTACTTTTTGAATCTTACTTTGTTAGTTTTTCCAGCAAAGCTAAATATTAGTTTCTCCTTCAAGTCCATATTCACATTTCTTCAACAATCCAAGTTCTATACTTTGTCTTCCTTTGTGTCCCCTGTTTTACCATTATCATCTGGTGGTCAATCCTTGTGGTTCTAGAGGAACTGTTGTTTTTTCTCACTTCTAGACTCAAGCAAAAGAAATGGTATAAAGATATATTAGCAGTTGAAAATCACCTGGGGCTTCTTAGTTTAAAATTCTGTACTGAATCTCAGGTTTTGTAATATGAGTTAGACTTGTAACTCTATTCAGTCATTACCACTTGAGTTAGTGAGTATAGGTTCCCTGTGTTTCTTTGGCGATTATGTCAGACCTTAATGTCACAGTTGTCTTATGAGCAATTTTATGACACTTAAATGACCCATGAAAAACAGTGCCCTTGAGTAACTTTTCCGTACTTAAGTTAGAATACTGAAGCTAAAGCTAGTGGAAAACGGGAAGCAAAGACTTGAGGAGTTAGAAAGAATGCAAGCTTGTAATAGGACAAAACCCTATACATCTTAAACAAGGTTTGAAAGTTCTCAAATGCGTAGCTTCTTGATCAAGTGAGAACATCACCTATTTGTGAGTACTATAGAAACTCTCTCTAGAACCATAATAGTTCCTTAGAATTTGAAATGTTTCAAGATACTCTATAAGAGTTTACAAACATTCATGGTGTGACAGTAAGGTACAGGACCATGGTTCAACTTAATATCCAAAACTGTGTGATAACATAACTGAAGTGTGATATTGGATTGGTTACGGTCATTGTATTAATTAGGTTGGCATTCCTATCTCATTATATCTTAACTTGTTACTTGTTTAGGTGGCTAGAGAGTTTAGTCCTTGGATGTACAGTGAGTCCACACAAAGCAAAGCTCTTTGATCTTGAAAAGTTTAAACTTTGAAGCCAGAATGCATGATTTTAAGTGGGCTCAATTTTATCACCCTTATAACTTATTTTGGTGAAAATAATTGAGCCACATTGAAAATCATACATTATGAGGCTTGATGCATTGGTATATTCACGGCATTAAAGCTTCAAAAACTTCTTATTGATCCAATGTACACCAAGACTAAAGTCTTTGCCGCCTAAAACACATGGTAAGTTGAGACTTAATCACAATCTAAGCAAACACAAACACCATAACACCTTCCATGATTCACATTTCAAATGCTATATTAATCATGGACTGCGCTTTGGATGTTAAATCGAAACAGGCTTTAGATCTTGAGTGACTGACCACAGAAATTCTCCAAACAAGATACCGTCTCATAAGCTTAAATTCATCGTTCCCAGGAGTATGTGTCCATAGCACCAAAATAACCTCTATACTCCTCACTCATCAGTCACTTTTCTTTGAAGCTTCTCCTTAACACTGCATTAATTATCTGTTCTTATGCTGTCAGTGGTACCCAGTGGTGCTAAAACCTACTACCGTTTATGATACAGTGTCCTCCTTACATGCTTCTCAAAATGGCAAAAACAATTTCTCCAGATTTTTGAAGTAAATATTTCATCTAGATGCCAGTGAACACAAATTGTTAAAACAAAGCATTTAACTAAGAATTTTCATTAACTCATCAGGTTATATCTGATTTTGGTCCCATAAAATTTCTTTATTCCCTATTTTCCTTGAATTCAAAATACAAATTTTGTGAGAAAATGGCTTGTGCTGAAACACAAGCGACCCCATGTGGTTTGTCTTTGATTAATAGAGAAAATTAAAATGTGATAGTATACATCATCCTGTTACCTTAAAATCTAATTAATACCATTCATCTCATCTCATTAGCGAGTATCAAACATCGCCTACAACATTGTAAATGGGAAGTGCACTCCTATCCATGATGAATCTGACCCGGTTTACATAACCATTGGAGAATGGAGATGGAGGAAATCAAAAAGGATTGGCAACCGGGTATACCTCGAACATTGCTCCTTCACATATATACTTCTATCTGTTTCATTAATTAATTGAGTTGAAACCAGCTGCTATAAAACATTTTCAGCTACTAATTAATCGAAGTCTCCACAATTTGCAGCATGACAGAGCCACAGCCGAGCTACTCAGCTTACTGTGAAGCCAGTTTCTGGTCATGGCATTCTGGACATTAGAAACCGTGGAAGCTGATTCAGCTGTATGGTTTCATAACTGATATTGACCGAGTCCTCAATTGCTTCAGCATCATGACACAGCCATTTCTTTGACCTGCAAAATTCCCTTTTTCCTATCCGGCTTATGGTTTACAGTTAACGGTTTATGGTTTACAGTCAACGGTTTACCGTTTACAGTTAATTTCCTATGTCATAATGTTTATTCCATGGGATCAGACATTAGTACAAAAGTTCCGAGGCTGGTAAAATAAAATAAAGCATCACGCGGGTCTCCACCTGCAGTGTCGGCTTCGATGCGGGCGGCCATGACACGATCTACGGTCTACGACTCCTACGATCAACGCAAGACTCCAATCCGTGACGATTAATGTTTCGTTGAGACGTTAACGTTGTCGCTCAACCGAAATTATACGCGCTTGGTTCTATCAGATAGCATGTCTCCTAGACAGTAGCTTTTCAGAACTGGCCGGTCAGTGTCTTCTGTATGACACTATTTCCTTTATGTATTTAAGATTGACATATTATCTAATGAGCATATAATTTTATCTTCTCTTGGTCTACAGAAATTTATGATTCCTACTTGCATGCAGGATTTCTCACGAATATATGTCTGAGATGCTAGCTAGTATAACGCAGGAATGGATGTATATATCTATGAAGCATGTATATTATGATATATGTTATATATATATATATATATATATATATATATATATAAAAGTGTGTGTGTGTGTGTTTATAAAAGTTAAAATTAGAAACTAATTTTGGAACAAGAGAAAACTAAATTCTTATTAGAATGAAATAATCCTAGAAAAACTACATAACAAAGGGTCTTGCTTAGTGACGTAGTAGAAGAATACTAATAAGAAACAAACTTTAAAGTGCTATGAATAAGAAACCCACAAAATAAAAAAAAATCCTACAAATAATATAGAACATACAGTATTCTATAATTTAACACTTCCCAACTCACGATGCGATCGCTTATACATCGAGTTTGATAACTAGAAAAACAAAACCAAAAACATGATGCCAATTGAAACCAAATTGAAGAGAGATAAACAATTTCAAAAGAAATTAGAAGAGAAACAATTGCAGTGAGCAAAAACAGTAGAAATTAGAAGATCGACAGAGATAGAAACAATTTCAAAAGAAACTAAAGCAAATAATCAGAGAGAGAGAAAACAACATAAAACTAAGATCTGGGAGAGCTAGAAACAATTTCAAAAGCAAACACAGAACAATTCCGCAGAGAGTAAAGTGTATGAATCTAAGATCAGAGAGAAACAATCACTTCGAAAAGAAAGAACCAAACACTAAAAATGTATAAAACAAATCTGAATCGTAAAACACGAATGACAATACCATGTCGATGCTAAAGCCAATGCCAATGCTGATGCCAATACCAATGTCAATGCCGATACCAATACCAATGCTGATGTCGATGTCAATACCAATACCAATACCGATGTCGATGCCAATACTAATAGCCACGTCATCTTCAACTGCTTCCCTCTTCTCTGAACTTCCTTCATCCTCAACATATTCTTCAACCAAGCTCCACCACTCGATTTCACCAACTCATTCACTTCAATAAGCTTCAAAGGTTGATTCTCGCTTGAGAAACTACACAAATATTCAATAAATTTAACCGAGCAACTCAAATGAAACTAAACCGTTGATACTAAACTATGTCGTCAAACTAAAAACCTCTCGATTAAATGAGACTCAAGATGTTCCATAACCAGAAGAGAAGAATTTATAGGGCTTCGCACAGAACTCCGATTAGAGGCGTGGTTGCAAGGAGTGCTGCCCCCGAAACCCCCAACCAAATCAGATTAAAGAACCTTGCTCTTATTAGAATGAATAATCCTAATAAAAATTACATAACAAAAATCTTTATATAGACTTACTAGAAGAATCCTAATAGGAAACGAACTCTAAAGTGTTAAAGCAGAACAAGAAACTATCAAAATAGAAAAAGAATCCTGGCAAATAATAGGAATGATATTATATTCCTATAATATAATATATTATAATTTAACAATATATATATTTATTTATTTAAGTGAATGAAGTAATGTATATTATGATGTATATTCTGAAAAGTATGGAGATAGTTTAAGTCATAAGCTTGTTGAACTTGATATATAGACATGTTTGGTTCATGTTTTTTTTTTGCCATTCATCAGTTAATATCAAAATATCATTTTCGTATTCATTGAAACATTTTTTTTTTTTTTTTAATTTATAAGCAATATTTTTGTGTTTTTTCGTGCTTTTTATGTTTTCTTAAAAAACACAAGGAAGGATTTTTGTGAACAAAAAACAAATTTCAAAATCTATACAGTTTCAAAAAATAAAAATAAAAAATGGAACTATGGGTGCCTGGTTAATCGTTCCTCGTTGATTGAGAAGTGGCATACATAAGTGAAATGAAAGGGAGAAAGGATATAAACAAAGGGTAAAGTGGATGGGTCCAACCCCAAAGACCTTTCGCAAAGACTCAGCGCCGCCCCTATCAGCACCATTGCTGCCACAGACAGAAAATGACCACAGAAATGGGATTTTCAGATTTTGTTTAGGGTTATAACCATGTATGCGACAGATGCATTGAACATGAAATTTAATTTTCACAAAAAAGAAAAAAAATAACATGTGAAGAGAAGCACACAGTTTATATCATACACATCCATTTATTTATACATATATGATATATGATATATATAGACATCCCACAATTTTTTTAAGTGCATGCACAGCCAGCCAAAAACCCAAGCGATGCCATGATGTTACTGTACACACAGTCTACAGAGTACAGACTACAGAAAGCAGATGTAATGTATGTATAGTTCTTCTCCCATCTATCCCCATATTCATACAATACATATAGACATCATGATTATTATATAATAGACATACACACAAAAACAAGCACATATATATATATATATAAAGTAAAGATGCGGTGGAGACAGAGACAGGAGATCTTTATGGATAATATTCCTGGGATCCTTTAAATCACGTGCACCATGGAGACTGCAACATTTCCCAGCTGTTCCCATCTACGAGGTTGCTCCCGAAAATCTCAGTATCATCGAAGGCAGGGAAATCCATTGACATCAGGGTCTGTGTCCATAAAGACTCGTCAACCTTAGGCAAGGCCATGTTCATGTTCGCCCAAACACTCTCCATTCCGTCATCGTTTTCCCCGTTTTTCTCGTTGGAGGCTGTTGGTTTCGCCTGGCGCGGCGGAGCATCTTGGGTGGCAGGAGGCGGCGCGACCGAGCAATACGGAGGTGTTTGGTTGGTACCCGGCGGAGATCTGGCGGCGATATTTGGAATGGGAGGGATTTTGGGGGTAAGGCTGAATTGAGTGTTGGCGGGAGGCTGAGGAGCGCAGAGTTCAGGCAAATTGAGCTTCGCTCTGACCGTACAGTTTACGGCGGCGGCGTCAGGCGATGGCAGCTTCATAGGAGGTGTCGAAGGTTCCCAGCCAGAGACGAGCGCCGCGGATTAGTTCCCCGAATTTCGGAGACCCACTTTCCCATGTTCTCTGGCGGACTCTGTGGGTCACAGAAAAGCCTGGTCTGCCTTTCATGTGCCTTTCGAACCATTCAGCGGTTTTCTTGACGACTATCCCTGACGTCATGGTGAGATTTCCAAAACATTGTGGATGTGGAGGCAAATATCATCGATCCAGTGATAAGCGCAACTCAGCGCAAGTGTTGGGCCTGGAGATTATCATTGCACAGCGAGAGGCATGAGATGCACTAAACGCGTCTGTTTTCAGTAGACTCCGACCACTAAGTACGATGGACGTCTGCTGGTGTCATTGCGAAACCCACACTGGGCTTGTTTCTCGGACAACACTTGGCTTAGGCGTTTCGTTTCTTATTTTTTGGTTTTTTGTTTCTTGTACACATGCAGAGGAGGGTGACTAGAAGAACGAGGTTTTGCATGGTCTGGTCTGGTTCGGTCGGTGTAGTAAATACTAAATACTAAATGGCAATTTAGGATTTTACATTTTGGGGTTGGGGTTGGGGTTGGGGTGGGGGGCAAGGGGAATCGGTTTTGTGGATAAGCCCATGTTGGGGAATCCAAAAGATAGCAGGACGGACGCACATGATTAATTCAATAGGGAAGGCTGCTTGAGCTTGATACGTGTGACTGCTCCCATGCGGTGGTGAGGCCTGCATGCCATTCTGCTGCACGCTTGGCGGCCACTTGGGATTTCATGCAACCCTCTTGGGCCCCACTTTTTCCCTCTTTTCCATTTTTCTCCCACGTCAAGCCATTCACCTCTTCACTGCAGGCCTGGCCCTTTCTAACGCAAGGCGGAGCCCAGGTCTAGCCCTAGTCGTAAGAGGCTTCCCCCAACTAATGCTAACCCCAGATTCGGCTCTTAAACGGGAATGATAGTCCAAATCCAGCCTAACTACAGCAAACAGAGACAAAATTATGATTCAAACTAGGGTGTAATTGAGTCTGAGTGGTTACAGAGCCAAGCTCAAGCTCGAGCTCTAGCTCGACTCTCCTGTTGATAAACTATACCTAAAACTCGATCAAGCTTTTTTTTTAAATGTTTGAGCTGAGTTACTCAAACTCAATTGATGGGGTTTAAAATAATAGCGCCAAGCGCCTAACACGAACAAATGCCGCTTACATGATTAGTTGCGCCTAATAATAACAGCCGAGCCCTTCACGACATTCCCCAAAATATGTACCAAACAAATAATTCACCCCTTCAAAAGCGCCGTAATGTAAATCAAAGTACCGTGATAAATGAAAATACCAATCTCCGCACCACCAGTGGAAAACATAATATTTCTTAATTATCATTCATCAATTATCCCTTATTAATCTGCCATTTGATAAGGAAAGAAAATCTCTCACCCACGGAGGAATATCGTATCATCATCCAATCCAGAAGTTTATCAATTATCCCTTATTAATCCCGCTAATAATAGCTGAAATAAAATCTTTACCCAATGGGAGAAATATCGTATCATTATCCAATTAGGAAAGTTATCAATTATCCCTTATTAATCTAAGCAATAAGTGAAAGAAAATCCTCACCCAACGGTAGGTGCAAAATATCCTCTGTATCATCATCAAACTAGAAAGTTATCACGATCATCCATTAGTAAAATAATTGGCACAAATTCACTCCGTGAAAGGTACTGCTAGAAAATCTTACCCCTAAGTTAGCCGATCTTCTTCTCTCATATGAAAGAACTCCGACTTAGGTATCGAGGCGCGAACTGGCTGTTCCCCTCGCCGATTCCTTTTGCTTTGCTTTTGCAGCCGAGCGCCCAACATACTGAGTCACGACCGGCCTGAGCCAGAATCCAACACGCCAAGCCCAGCCCAAATTAAAAACATCATCATACAAAACTCAAATCAATTAAAAAATTAATAAATAATTATAATCAAAATCTACTCAATTAAGCTCATGAGCAACTCGAATCAAATACTTTTAATACTCAAACTCAACTTAGCAAGCTACTCAAGGCTCAAGCTTAACTCAATTAATTTCGGGTTGAGCTCGATAACTCACGAAAAGCTTCATTCGTTTATACCCCTAACCTAATTCTACGAGTCAAACTTGAGCAGATTTTACACCCCTAATTCAAGCATGGTTCAAACTATTAAAAAGATAATACCTTGTCCATTAAATTAATATTTGCATCCTAGTTAATCATCTGATTGATGTTACTCTTATTTGAATCTGTATGATTAACCTCCCCACTTGACTTATTTATGACTCAATTGACCTAAAACTCATGAAAATCAAGTGATAATAAAATTACATCAAACTTTATCATCCTAAAGCAAAATGGTCAAAATAAAAAAAACCATTAAGATATTCGCCTCAATAATTCACCCACAACCACCTATGAATGCCCATATGCAGTGGCTGAGTTATACACGTTGCCTATGAAACGGAAAGTGCTTGCATAGCCATTTTACAGCAGAAATGCAACTGGACCAAAACTTAGTAAAAAAATTTAAGTTACAGATACAAGACCATGGGGAGAAGCCCAAGGATCCTTTTTCTGGAAATTCCAAGTTTACAACTTGCATATAACTGTGTATACTATAAAATATTCAGCACATGAGATTAAAATCATGCCCGAGAGATGTTGCAATTCGGAATTCAGATGGCACTGCTGCTCTAAGTGCAAGGCGCCACAGTTTCTGTGGTTTATGCATTTGAGCCCAAATATTTGGTAGCCATCAAATTTACAAGGTGGTGATTCGAATGGGTCAGTTCAGTGTTCAGATGATTCACAGCCTCCAGACCATCATCATGGTCTTATGCTTAGTTTCGATTATCCAATGGCATCTTGGCACTCCCTTAAAGCTGCCCTTATCTCCTTTAACATCTCATTTATCCTTATGCCTTTCCTGAAAAGAAAAAGAAATAGCAATACAAAAGATACTTAGAATGATGAAACAATCACAATGAAATTAAAAAAAAAAAAAAAAAAAACCCTTATTGAAGCCAAATGTTACTATTCTTGGAAATGAATTGAATGCCATTCTTCAAAACATATCTGATTTATCAAAATGGAGATCAGAGAAGGGCAAGAAGCCTCAGGAGAGGTCCTTTGTTACAATAAAATAGAAATCTGGAGAAGCTTATGTGGTTTACCCTTTCAAATTTGAAGGAGCACTCAAATATCTCTGCTGCTCATTGTGGGAATGAAATTTGATTGGGAAGGGAAAAGAGTATAGAATACACAAAGACCTCCTACCAGGAGAAGATATTTGATTGTGCACTCCAATATCTGATTTATATATTGAGGCCTATATATTAAACAAGGAGAAGATATTTTCCTCCATGAACAAAGACCTCCTACCAAACCAGTGTAGAATACACACATGACGAACGCGTGTTACCCCTCCTGGTGTTGATAGAAATATGTGATCTCGGCATGGAACAGAAAAGACGGTCAATGCCAACAGAGTTTTTTTAACATTAAGGTATCCCACTGTAGCTAAATAGTGACCATTTAAGTCCCATAGGAACCCAAGAAAACCAGCCAGTTCTTTCAAGAATATCCTTTCACTGATTCATTTTTAGTGATATTTTTTTTAGCAATTGTTAACTATGAACGATCAAAGATCAGATAGAAACAATCAGACAAGCATATAAGACAATGCTGAGGAAGTAGCCAATGAACTTACAGAACACTGACACCAACAACAGCAGGCAGTGGGTAGTCCTCACCCTTTATCCTTCCTATCTCTCTAAACCTAAAAATCCAAAGAAAGAAATTTTTTGCACCTTCACTGTCAGAAGGCAATGACTGAATTGCATCTTCGTTGCTGTTTTCAGATGAAGAAGGTATACGCTCACTTCCAATTTTCATTATTTCCTGAGTCAAAGATGGAAGTCTGTCCATCACCTGGAACAGCAAACAATATACATATATACATATATATCTCAGTCAGG
The DNA here is from genome assembly GCA_016808115.1 of Tetrastigma voinierianum. NCBI lineage: Eukaryota > Viridiplantae > Streptophyta > Magnoliopsida > Vitales > Vitaceae > Tetrastigma > Tetrastigma voinierianum. The sequence continues at coordinate 131,850 of JAEQBH010006129.1, forward strand.
ATAGTGATACCATAAAACATGAGTCACTGGCAGCAAAATAAAACCAATCTATTAACAAGATTCCATCAAAGTTAAAAAAATTTCAGGTCCATGCCTCAGGAATGTCAATTTTATTTAACACCACTATGTATGGTCGTTCAAGGTAATTAGGATTGTACATCCGGAGTTCCTGCAAAATCAGAAAACTTGTTTTAATAAGTAAAAGCGGGAAGATAAAATAAAAATGATTCAGCATGTAATTCATTATAAGTACAGGAATTTGGGGCTCAGATTAACCATGCAAAATCATACTACAATATCTCATAGTTCAAAGTGGTGCAGAGCCAGAAATAAGAAATTAACATAAGAAAAGCTAATCACAGAGAAAAGAATTAATGATCATTATCGTCAAAATAATATCCTAACAGACTCCTTAATGGGGAGCAATCTCTAGCCCTGCAATCTGACTACCACCAAAACTTGCATACTCAACTCAGCTTTGTCCCTCCAATTTGTGGTTAGTACTATAAATCCTTTTCACCATTATACCCCTCACAGCAAACCATGCTATTTACTAATACAATGCTGGAAAACTCTTCTTTACAACCTACTTGGATCCTTTTTTCCATCCTCTTGTCCTGGCAAAACCCTCCACTTAACCATAATGCACCTCAATAATGAACAGATATTTACCATACAAACACACACAAACAATTTATTTTCCACTACTGTTCTACGCATGTAATCAGGGCAATGTGCAAGTGGTGAAATTATTTGAGATGGTCATAGGCCTTGTAGCCCAAAGTAGTATCTGGGTGCTGATCTCATCTTTGGAATGAGAAGTTCAAACCCGCTGAGTTAGCTCTAAAGTCAGCAGATAAAGGTTAGCACATGACCTTCAATTCAATTCAAATTTTATTGGGATCAAGGAGAAAGGACATGGAATTTTCATTACTGAATCAGTCTTCATGTTCTGATAATAAGATGGTGCTAAATGCTTTAAATAGCTGAATATCGGGGATGAACATAGATCTTTGGCTCTATGTATTTGATACATGAAAATCTAAGATAGACCTGAATTCTCTAACTTATATTCAGCCAGGTCCACCTCACTCATAAATATTTCTGATTAATTCCATTAGTAGCAATAATATTAATTCAGGCCCAAAATCTAAAAATGAAAGTCAAGTGAACAAGGAACTCTAGAGAAGAAATGATGAAGCGAGACAAAATATAAGATTGAAGATTTACTTTGGATGAAGTTCTTGTAGTCCTTCACAGGGTCCTCAGCAGCAGCATCAACAACATGGACCAAAAGCCGTGTCCTCCTCAGGTGTCTCAAGAAATTGCGACCTAAACCCTACAAGATGACTAGGCTTCAAATTTAACAACTTTGGCCTTTAGAATAAGCTGTTGAACAAGATGCAGCAAATGAAATACCTTCCCTAGATGAGCACCTTCAATAAGACCTGGTAGATCTGCTAATGTTGCTTCTGATGAATACTTTGCTGCCCCTAAACTGGGGTCACCATCAAGGCGTCCAAGGTTTGGCATTAATGTGGTGAAAGGATAATCAGCAATATCGGGTTTTGCAAGTGTAATAGCAGCCAATAGGGTTGATTTTCCAGCATTTGGAAGTCCCTAGAATAAGAGCAAGTAAATTTCTAGCAATTTGGAAACTACTCCACTAGCTATACAATATCAATTTAGTATAATGAATGACTTCGTTTATATATAAATATATATATATATATATATAAAGAGAGAGAGAGGGAGAGAGAGAGAGAGATTATTCTCTCTGGTAAAACTCCAGCTATTTAATTTAAGCTAACAATGATTATTATTATTAAGATCCCACTTGATTCATGCACAGTAAGAAAAGTTCAACACCAACTATACTATCAGTCATCCAAATCAAATTCTTCATTTTGAAAGGATCCTAAACATTCAAATAGTTCTATAGTTAAGTACGTAAGATACAAAGAATATGGTGCATATTCTTTCCCCTAAATCTATAGACAGGTTATTCATATGTTCATGGATTATGATGCATCAGTTGGGTTTGTACAGATTCAAGATAGGTTATGCAGAATCTGAATATGTCAACTAGTTTGTATCAAGAAATAGTTAGAAGATGTCATACAGCACTTCACAATATTTTACTTTAAGGAAAATAGTATCGTAGATGGTGGTGGTTAATTCAGTGGGGAGCTTACAAAAAAGAGATCTGATGAAGAAAGTCCATCAAATCATCTGATTTATCAGTTCTAGATAAGTTGAGTAACCAATTTATATAAGCCACTTGTTTTTTATATATTGACCCATGGATATTTTACTAGGGGAAGAACTTAATCAGTTATGACACAATGAGAACCCAGTTACCCAAGAAGTCACATATGTATGAATGTCCAAGAGTGATAAAAGAAAAAGGGGAACCAAAAGCGATACTTACAACCAGACCCACATCAGCCACTACCCGTAGTATCAACTCCAAACTAACCTCCTCCCCAGGCTGACCAAGGACTAAAACCTGCAATTAATCAAAACAAACAAATACATTTGTAAGATAGGAAGGCAAATCACCTATGAAGAAAATTGCTAGATATAAATAGTAAAGCTATTGACATGTACAACATCATTTCTAAACATATCAAGTTATAAGATTTCTTCACAATTAAGTGATTTAAACAAACATAGCACACATACTTAATAAGTTTCCTCGTAAAGTATTTAACCTAGCTCATGTGTGCAATCCTATGGAACACAGTGGAAGGGCCCCCACTGACATGGTACAGTTTGTATTTTATTTGGAATTTGATTATTATCCAGAAATACAAGGGCAAGGCTTTACCATCCTTGCAATCAAGATGGTTAAGGTTTGATGATCCATTGGAGATCAATATCTGGAATCAGTTGGACCATGACATGCATTCATGATAAACTACAAAATTATCGGGTCAAGATGGCTGATATTTGGAATATATTGAAACATGGAAATTTATTTGTGATAAAATATATAAATATTGATGTTGCTTATAAAAACAAAAACAAAAACAAAAAAAAATCAAATAGGGTTTCCAAAATGAATGAAAAACATCAACCCTCGACATTGAAAGCAAGATAGTACTAGCATACTAAATTTGCTAATTATGATGCTTTTAAACTAGGAAGTCACTACATGCAATGACAACCTAACTTTCTCGTAATTGTGGCTGATAAATTGGCTTAAGGTTACCAATTTACGGGCCTACCATTTTTACTTTGGGAACTAACTCATTGCCTGAAATACGCACTCCAACTTTCAAGAAACTTTATCCTCTCGAGCTTGATTGATAAATACTAAGGTTAACATTTATATCCTATCAAAAGAAAAAAGGTTAACATTTATAGCTTTATATCCACTCCATATTCCTCCTCGCTATGTTTGAAGTTTAATTAACCCTAGCAGCAGAAACACCGGGCCTACGCTCACTGCACCATCGCCACTTCGAGTCCCCTCAGGGCCTTGGAGGTTCACCAGGCCGTTAATTTCAGGGCCTCGTGGGATTAGTTGAGATGTGCGCAAGGTAGCCTGAACAACCACAGTTATCAAAAAAAAAAGTTTGGAAGCTCTAATTTAGTTGCATTTCAACACATCAAGAACAATACTGAAATTAGACTAGACACATTTAGAAATGTCTGCCCTTCATAACTAGATTATATATCTAGGTAAACAAGGTTAATGCATGCTCTAAACACAATTTGGAACAACATTAGAGACACTCTGATTTATACAGTTATGAAGAATCAGTTTACAGAAAAAGAAGAATAAAATGAAATACAGTAACAGAAGACATGAGCTAGTCAAGATAAAATTGTTGCATTTAGAATATGCTATATGATTAGATTCATTTGTGAGGCTGCGTGCAACTTAAATGAGATGTTTTTGAAGAAATAAGAATTAAGCATTTAAAAAAAATATTATAATGAACAATTTTTCTCTTTACCTTATCACTGTTATCCCTCATCACATTTGTGGTTAAAGCCATCAACTTTTTCCTTCCTTGTTCTGCCATTTCTATCAAGCTAATCTGCCACAAACAAAAGATGGAGCATATTACTGATCAAGACAGAGTATGCAGGTTCAAGTACACGAACAATAACATCAGATGAATAGATACCAGTGAGGTGTATGTGCAGAAGAAATCTAATAATAAGCCAATATATTCTTCACAGCTCAATTAAATTTTATTTTCCAAAATTCAGTAATCTACAACCTTCCAGAACCATTTAATCAACTACAAGAACTGATATTTCATGGGAAAATCAAGAAACAAAGATCATCAGTGTAGCTGAATGCGTCAACCTCAATATTGAGTACCACAAACGCAAGATGCTTATTAAAAAAAAAGGGTGGCTTACCCCTCCTTGCCCACCCCTAGCCACGAGAACTTCATCACCTGGTTGTACTAAATCTGCCAGAAGCTTCCCTCGCTTATGCTTTACAACAGTTCCTGTTGCATGAGCAGAAGTAATAAGAGAACTTAATGAAATGTACAATCTTGTTTAAGATATTAGCTGCATCATATGCTTGTCATATGTTGGATCCTCCCTCTGATGACTCCCCTTCCATTATTAGCATAAACGCATGAAAATCTACCACAAGTCTTAATAAAATCAACAATCCAAGTTACATACAAACCTACAGGCACAGGAATACGCAATGTTGGAGCAGCAAGTCCATTGTGCAATTGGGATGTTAAAACTCCCATGGCATCAACATTCCCCCCACGCTTTGCATTGTACCGGCTCTTATTGTGAAACTCCAGCAATGTATCTTCTCCCTCATCTGCATAAATTATCACATCCCCTCCATGTCCACCCATAGGAAGGATAAGTGAACCATCAAAATCTCTCTTGTACAAACTTTTCTTCCTCATCTTATCCTTGTCATGTTTTCCTTGTGACTTTGAAGGAGGTCTCTGGTTTGGCATGCTAAGAATTGAGCCATGGCCTCCATCTCCAGAACGAACAGTAATGATTACCTGATCAAAGTATTTGTGAGGTTCCCTTATCAATGTAGAAGGGCCCGGGGAGGGAGATTCTTTGGTCCTCAGCAAAGGAGATTCTTTTGACCTAGTGAGTCTGCACTTAAATGTGAACGTTCCACTACTTCTGAAATTGCTCCTCAGTTGATTAAACCTATAAATGAAATAGAACAAAGGAATAATTGTTGATACAAAATGAGCAGTAAAAAAGGGCAAAGTTCAAGCCCCTTAGTCATTCAGTGACAGATTATCGAAGAAAATAAATAAATAAGACATAAATTCTAGATAATGTTCAGAGTATTGAGATTTGAAGACATACTATCGTACTCGTGAATTCATAAGAAATGCAGTCTCGAATTGGGTACGACAAGCAATGCGTAGTTACAGTTCAGCACAGACATAAATGGACAATTGTGAATGTGTAGCGTACAACATGTGTTATAACAGCCTGAAGAATGCCAATTAGTCTCCCTTTTCTTTCCCTCGTTTTGGTAAAGCCTTCATACAAGATACATTAATTCACAAATAAAAAATGCACAGCTACTACGCATAGAGATATGAGAACACCAGAAAAGGGGGAAAACAAACAGGAAAAAGAAAAAGAAACGACATCGGAAATACTCTGTTTGGTCGCAGATAAAATGCTGGGAAAGTGCATCGCACACTTAACTAACCATAGACTGACCCTGGTAAAACTATTTGGTCAAATTGAGGTGAGGAGAACAAAATTCAAAATTTTCATTTTCTTTTATAATTCAGTGGTAGGCGTCCCAGTGGTTATTTCAAATTAGAATTTGTCCATTCTTTTGTTCGGCCGAACAGAAAAATTAAAGAACGAGTTGAAAATAAAGTTGGGAGAAGAATTAGCAGAAGACCTTTGTGGCAGAAGACGATCCGGAAAGAAGGAGATGAGTGTCTCGGTGCCGAAATTCAAGTTGGAAGACAGTAGAGAAACAAGAGGTAGCATTTCTGGAGTAAGCAAACATACACCCCCCAGACAGGGAAAAGGATTAAGGATGAAGGCTGGTACTCGACTAGAGAAAAGATATTTCTTAGGAAGAAAGCGTTTTATGAAATCGATAAAACTAGGAGTGAAAACGATTCATCTTTATCTGGGAAAGAAGCTCTACTTGGATGAGCTTACTGAGAAAGCTTATTGATGACGATTCAATTATAAAAAGTTTTTATATGAAAACGAGTTTTACATTTTCAAATAATGATTTTATCTATTTAGATTTATGTAAATTAAAATTTTATTTGAGAAAAAATAAATCTCAAAAAATAAAATCATCATCTAACAATATAAAACTCGAATAAATTTTTTTATATCTTAACCAATAAAATTCACCCCAATCACCTCTACTCTTGGGTAAGGACTCTTAACCGGATCATCTACCTATAACTTATAATTGATTAAAGCTAAACAGAAAAAGTTACAAATCTGAGCTGAAAGTTTTCTTATAAAAATGTTAGAACAAGAAAGACTCAGCCTTATATTAAAACTTAAATTACAAGATAAAGATAGGTTCATATAAGCTGTGTTTATACAACCCTAAGAAAACACAAATTACAATCCTAAGGAAAACACAAATTACAATCCTAAGGAAAATACAAATTATAATCCAAGAAAATTACAAAATAAATATAACAATATATAATAATCTAACATCCCCTCAAACTCATGGTGGTTTACGAGAAACCATTATGAGTTTGGAAGCTAAATCTCGAAAAGCTCCTTATAGTTTCAAGCCAGCGAAGATATCGCTTAATCGATCCTAAGAAATGGGGATCAAGCTGGAGCGTACTCCTAAAGCAGGATGCATTTACTGAATCTAAGCGACAATCAATCTCAATATTGCTTAAGACGCTCTGCTTAAATACATCATTATGAGCACTAATTAACACTTCGACATTTCACAAAGGAAATTTGAAGCATAAAAATGAATACTAACACCAAGTTCCCTTGCACAACCAACGAACTAAATAAGTTTAGTTGCAAGAGGGGCTGTCAAGATCTATATTCTCGTCTGTCGAACAAGCAACGACCGTTGCTTTCGCTCCAAGAGATAAGAGAATCATCCGTGGCAAAAACAATATCCCTGTAGCATCAATGACAATGCATCACTCCGCCTAACTGTGATCCAATACGCCCAAGAGTTACTTAAATAATGGGAAGAAAAATGAAGATCATCAAATATACTGCCTTTCAGGATGAATGTCAAAAATGTTTTTCTTAATTAACTCTGTAAAGTCTATATGAAGCTTCCACTGTTACTCTCACCTCCGGGTTCCCCACGTAGTATTTCGAATACTACGGACACTTTATGGGCTTAAAACAAGCTCCTCGAAAGCATGGTTTGCACACTTAGTTCTACTATCTCTCAAATACGGCTTTTTAGACAGCTCTTTTCGTTGATACAAATTTCTTTTTTGGGATTTATCCATGGTATTACTATCTCCTCTAGTGTGATGTCGATGATATGATTATTGGCGCTTTATGCAAGTGTATCTGTGGATCTAAAGCATTTTCTTCGTCACAATTTAAAATGAAAGATCTCAACCCTTCTTAATTACTTTCGGGTCTAGAAGTTTCTTCTTCGATTGAATGGTTATTATCCACTCAAAGCAAGTATACTCGATCTGATTTCTGTTTCAAGATCACTAATAGCAAGATTGTCGAAACACCTATAGAGTATAACTGTCGCCAATTCTCATGACGGCGAATCACTATTTGACGCTCCCTACGTACGCCTGTCGAGCCTAATCCATCTCACTATTACTCGCTCGAATACTCAAGAAAAGACTCGAGATTTATATTAAAAACTATAAATTACAAGCATGTTATGAGACCTTATATAGCTAGGGCTATACAACCCTAGGAAAACACAAATTACAATCCTAGGGAAAATACAAATTATAATCCTAGGAAATTATAAAATAAAGATAACAATATATAATAATCTAACATCAAAAATCTCTTTTTATCATTTTTAAAAATTTGTCTCCATGACTTAAACCTTAAACCCTTCTTTAGTTTTTAACCACTCTAAATAGGTTTAGCACTTTTATTTTTCTATTAAATTGTACATAAATTTTACTATAATCTTTCACCTAATTTTATTCAAATTTTCTTTTTTATCATGATAATTTTTCTTTAAATTTTGAATTTAAGAAATATTGTGATATTTTATGCTTTATTGTGGTAATTAAAACTTATTAATTTTATTATTACTTAAAATCCTGATGGAAGTATTTTTATTTTATAATGATGGATGAAATAAAATAAATATTTTTTTAATAAATTATGATATTCATGTAAATATCTATTCAAATATATATTCATGTTATAAATATTCTTTATTATTTTATTTGCAATTATGTAGCTATAATGATATCATTTATTACGAACCAAATAATTGCTAAATTGGTAAAAAAAAACAGATATTATATATTATATTTTATAAAATATATTCAAAATATATAACCTAAATCAATCACTTGAAATTCCTTTATAAAAAATCAATCACTAGAAATAAGACTTGTATTCTGCTGTGTAAAAAACTATGGTCTTTTTTCTATATATTGTATTGATTATTATTTTGCATGTCTATATAATTAAATTAACTTTTAATTAGCTATTTTTAATCATTACTTTACTAAACAATAATTTATAATCAACTAGTACTTTAAATTATATACTATATTTTATAAAATATATTCAAAATATATAACCTAAATCAATCACTTGAAATTCCTTATTAAAAAAAAAACCACTAAAAATAAGACATTAGAGCCTAAGGTAAAAAATTTGGTCTCTTTTTTCTACAGACGTGCATTCTTTTATATCACTCTTGCATGTGTATATAATTAAATTAACTTTCAATTAGTTATTTTTAATCAATTACTTTACTAAACAGTAATTTATAATCAACTAACAGCTATTAGCTATCAACATCAATTATAAGTTACAAGCTATCAACTAAACCAAATAAGTCCTAAGTTAGAGAGAAGTAGTGAGTAAGGGTGTAATCAAGTCGAGTCGAGTTGATACAGGACCAAGCTCGAACTCAACATGATTAAAAAAATTCGAAGCTTGAACTCGATCGAGTTTTATCTTAGATGTTCGAAACTCGACTAGAAAACTAGTCGAGCTACTCGAACTCGACTCAACAAAACTCGAGTTAATTAAAAAATTAATAAATAATTATACTTGAAATCACCTAAAGTTCGACTCGAAATCAATTCAAGTTCGACTCGAATAAGCTCGCGAGTAGCTCATGTCGAATATTATAATACTCGAACTCAACTCAACAAGCTATTCGAGTTGTTAAAACTTGAACTCAACTCGATTAACTTCGAATCGAATTCATGATTTTACGTAGTCGAGCCTAAGTAGCTTTACTCAAGTAACACCTCAGTAGTGTTGCAAAATAAAGGAAAGACTAACACAACCGTAAGCAGTTGCAAAGACAAAAAAAAAAAAAAACAAAACAAAACAAAACAAAAAACAAAAATCCATATTTGGAAAATATTTAAAGCACACTGATGATGCCTTTTTCAACCGGAACTGGGCTGGAGCGTGGGGTCGCTGGCCACCGGTCGCTTTGTGGGCTGGATGCAAAGGCTCGATTGTCTCACGAGGCAGGATCGGCACGCTGACGATAGTTCGGACGAAGCCTCCTCCGTGCAAGAACAAAGAAGAAGGGGCCTGGCGAGGGCTATGCCCGTGGCCGTCCGATGCCTGTCATTCTCTCTCCTCGAGAAAAGAGATAATGCTTGGGAGGGCTAACGTGTCGCATATGAGCATGCGTGTAAGAATGTCATGCATCTTCACCGATGGGATGGCCTCAGATTTATAATAGACTCAACCAGCTTTAGATGGTAATTAGGAGTCCTTCCTACTGGATGGAATATTTATTTTAGTCCATACTCCGATCTAGTACGTGATATGTAGGCCATTGAAGCTACTAACTCGATAGTCTTCTTTCCTTATAGGAAGACGTCCAACCGCAATGATCTATCATTATCCTTTCTTTCCCTTATGGTAGGATCTGGGAATAAATAAAATATATCTTTCTATTTTCTGCTTAGGATGAGATGTACGCTTTATCGGATTCAAGATGGATTTTCAACCCGTCCCGCATCTCTATTCAGGGCCTCGCTTGAACTCCACCTCCGCTCTGTGTCGACATAAGGCCCGGGTTCGATATGGAGCCTCGCCATTCCTCTCGCCTAGGAATCGATATTGGGCCTATTTTTTCGCCCCATACTGGGCCAAATTCCTCAGATACGGCCGCGGGTGCAAGGGCCGCACTCTTCCCGTCAGTCCCGTCATTCCCATGCGGGCCCGCTCGAAAGGGCTGTCTAAGAGATGATTAATGGTGACTCTCTGCTCAAGGCTGTTTTTCATATTCTCCTCACTCCTTCAGCTCTTCAATGACCCTCCTATCTCGAAGCCTCGATCTCGTTCCTTTCCGCTTTATTCCTAGTCTCGCCCTTTTCGTATGGGTCCTTTCTGCTGATAGGTCGAGGCCTAGGGTTTATTTGTTCCGCCTGCCTATTACTATTTGCTTACGTCACGGGTCCAAATCGCTCTTCTTCAGATCGATGACTCTTCGTTGATGCTTGGCCCCAGTGCAGGTCGGTGTTCCCATTGCTTGGATGCTGGGTTGCCTCACCTCGCTCCCGAGGCGCCTCCTCCGTTAGATAAGGGTAAAAGGAAATTTGAACTCCGGTCAAATACCCTAAGGGTCGATTTCACGTCGCCCCTTCCTAAGATGTCGAACGTGGGACTCAGCGTAGTCAGCCCTTTATATGGGACCATTTTTGCTGATTGCTATCGACCTCCCTGTCCCGAATACGTGGGTCCCGCATGTTCGACTTTTATACGTGTACCCCCGCTACCGATGGTCTCGCTTTGAAGTCGCCTGATAATGGCCTCGCTTCACCGCACCCCTTCATGAAAGGGGTTCCCGCAACATTTCAACATTCCTCGTCCTTCCCAACCTGGGCTCCCAATGGTCAGGGGTATTTCCGGTAGGCCTCAGTCTTTTTAGGGATAAAGGGTTCTACATTCCTAGCATAAATTTCCGCTCCTTCATCTTTTCATTCCAATAGCCAATTCCCGAGGGCTTCATTTTTTCCTCCAAACGCTCCTGAGTCCTCCGGTAATCTTCGACCTACCTTCTTCACACAGTCATGGAAGGGACTGCGATTTCGTGGAGCTGCTCCCCGGGAGTACAATCTTCCGACAGACGATACCCTAGGGTGTCCCTACGACCCGGCATAAATTTCCGATAATCTCGTGAGTATTTGCTCGGCTTAGCGTGGCTTGTCCGAAGATGGTCAACGCTTCCTGCTTTTACACTTTCTCGTGTTTCTCAAAGCCTGCTTGACCCAATGAGGAAGACAACGTCATGCCTCCGCGCTGATTCCGAATAAGCCCGGGGCTCGCCTTATGCTGAGTCGGGAGCAAAGTCCGCATTCCCCGGGTCCATCTAGGTCGATGTCCGTACGATCCTCTACTCTGAGGCCCTCGCCTCCTTCCACCTCGGGTTTTTCCTCGACTCCATCGTCGCTCCCACTCCTAGGAAATTTTAGTTCATTTAGGGGCGCTGTCCCGGAAGCCCCGCAGCGTGAAAAGGAAAAAATCACAAATCTCTGAGAGGGATGGAGCCTGCCAGCCAAAGTTCAGAAACTGGGACGCCCGACTTCCCCGTCCAAGGGCTGAAGGCGCTTCGTCACCATCGGGCCGACATGCTTGTCGGCTTTATGCCCTGTCTCCCAAGCTCCTCTTATGCAACCATTGAGCCACTGCACCCGCGCATGCCCCAGCAAACTGAACATCCCGCCTTCCCAAGACGCGGCTGCCTCCCCGAGAGGTGTCGAAACCGAAAAGAAAGAAGTCAGCCAAGGGCTAATAATTCCTGTGATTCTTCGCTTCCACACTAACCCATGGGCAGCGCCGTTTCTTCTATTTGCCAAGGATTCCGACTGAGGTCAAAAGAGTTTCCTGGGGCTTGATGAAGTTTGGCTTTATCCCTTTAGGGGGTTGCCTCGGTAAGTCTCTAATCATGTTTATCACCATTCTGTTTCTCGCTCAGCATCGACTTCAGGTTTGATAAGCGTGCTGCTACTCATTCAAGGGTCCGAAAAGGCCAAATTAAATGAGAAGCATCGAAGATCGCTCGCATTATAAAGTGCGAAGGCTACCACGCCACGCCGAGCGCGTAGCCGCAGAGCGCCGGCAAACGCTTGGATCAAGATGGAGCGACTTAAGTCCGACTTGAAGCACACTTCGTCGCTCGCGGCTCTAGCCGAGTAGAGAAGATGAGGTTCAGAATACTCGACTCCAAGGCTGGCGAGCTTCAGCAGAGGTTCGGACAATCTTCTGAAGTCGCCAGAGAATTTGGTCAGGCCTCGTGAGGGGACTCGCACGGCCCAAAGGCGGGCTTCCAATCGCCAGTGATGAGCTCACCTCCCGGCGAACTGGCGATTCAAACGGAACTAATGCGCGCCACGCTCATTGACCATAGGAAACACAACTTCAGTTGCCCACCGTGGAAGCTTCCGAGGGTGGGGTGCTGCTAGAGACTACTCGTCTCGAGTCTTTGAGGTCGGGCACCCGTCTGAGCGGCTGAACGAGGAATGCCAGCGATCATGCTGCCGATCTTCATCAGGTCAAGATTTAGCCGCATTGCAGGACGAGGTTATTGTGCAACCGCTGGATCGCCTAAGTGTTCGCGGGGCTTCCCGGGTGGCCCGCTTCAGCGAGCAAGCTCGCGCACCCTGTCCCAGATTTCACTTACCTTCCGTAGTGACGAGGAGGCGCAGGGACCCACCGCGAATTATTCCTGCGTCCAGACCCTATCGAAATCCATTCTCATTCCTCATCCCTTCCTCCCAAGTGACTTGTGGACGATCTCGATCCTCTCCTCCTTCTAAATACTAGGGGCGGCACAACCGATATAGCGAAAAATAAGCCCAATATCCAATTCCCTAGCCCAAGAGGTTTAAGTGCTCCATCAAACCAGCCCCCTTATGTCAACTCCAAGGTGAGGTCCTACATTCCACCGAGCCCAAAAGCCGACCGAGATTCGTTGGAAAATCCATAACCGTCCAATAAGCCCCATATCCTTTATCTAAACAAGTAAAAATGTAAAAGATATATTTTATTATTCCTGCATCCTACCATAAGGGAAAGAAAGGATAATGATGTATCATCGCATTGACATCTTTCTATAAGGAAAGAAGACTATCCCAAGTTAACCGCTTCTTCCTATATCCCGCATTTAGGGATCCGATATGACTAAAATAAGAAATATTCCATCCAACGGCGACTTAATTACCATCTAACCTACTGAAATTTAACTATAAATACGGCGCCATCCCATCTACAAAGGTACGCCAACATTCTTACACGCATACTCATATGCAACACATTCGCCCTCTAAGCATTATCTATTTTCTCTCGTATGAAACTGACTTAGCATCGGGGAGCGGCCACTCGGCATAAATTTCTCGCCGACCCCCTTCTTCTTTTTGTTTCAGCAGAGGAGGGCTTCATCCTGAGCTCCATAGATCACAGCAGCTCGATCCCGCTCAAATTTCAGATAATCCGTACGCCTCGTGATCCCAAATCCCACAACGACGGTCCGGCCAACGACCCAACACACGCCCAAATGCCCCGCTTCCGGCTGAAAAGGCATCATCGCTTGGCGCCACACCGTGGGAACGACAGCCTTTACAAATAAAACTGATCACTCGCGACTTGGCACCAGATTAACTCTAACACAAGGTGGAGCAACGCCTAATCCGCCAAGGATGCGTGGATCCGCCTCAGTTACATCGCATCAAGGCCAAAGGCCGAGCCACGCCGCTTTCAATTCGACAGCCCGCCTCCTCTGCGCACAGCCACGCGCTTCGCAGCCGACCAGCCAAAGAGCATCGCCATTCGGCCAACGCCGCTAAGGTTCCAGCCGCCTGTGAGCCCAGCCAAGCCACTGACGAGCCTCCTCTACTCGCACACAGCCACGCGCTCAAGAGTCGACCACTTCAGTTACATCGCACTCGCTGCGCTTGAACGCCACCACACACAGCCGCCAGGAGCCCAAGCCGCTTCACTGACGAGCCTCACTTCGCACAGCCACGCCGCCCTGCGAGTCGACCACCAGCTACATCGCCACTCTGGCCAACGCCACTACACAGCCGCCAGAGCCCAGCTTGCTCACTTCTGACGAGCTCCTCTACTGCATGTGCCATTCGCCGTTATCACCAACCAGTTACATCGCCTATCTCGGCCAACGCCAAGGCCCCAAAGGCCAGAGCCCAAAGGCTTCACTGACGAGCCCCTCTACTCGCACAGCCACGCCGCCTCAAGAGCTCGACCTACCAGCTACATCGCCATCTCTGGCAGCCAACGCCACCAAGTCCTCGCGCCGTGGTCTAATATTCCCACTCCGACGAGCCCTTCCAGTCCGGCCCACCCGACGAGCTCCTTCGACCGCACTCTCAAAACGTACCTGCCCTTCCTACTATTCATCGACGAGCCCTTCACCGCACACCGACGCACGGGCCCTTCACAATTCCTATCGACGAGCCTCCCTCAACCTCGCACTCCGACGAGCCCTACTATTGCTGACGAGCCCTTCACCGCACACCCGACGTACCTGGCCCTTCCTACATTCATCGACGAGCCCTCACCGACACGTATTTACCTGCCCATCCTACAATTCTACCGACGAGCTCATCCTCAACCTCAAAATGGACGAGCCCCTACTTCATTTATACTGACGAGCCCACCTGGACTTCAAACAGACGGCCCCCTACTTTACATCGACGGCCCCCTCTCACTCGGATCTCAAACACCGCACTCCGCCCTCCTACTATTTACATCGGGACGAGCCCTTCATCGATTTCAAATGATGCTCCCTTACTATTTACATCGACGAGCCCTTCACCTGGACTTCAAATGCATCGCTCCCTCCTACTATTTACATCGACGAGCCCTTCATCGACTTCAAACAGACGCTCCCTCCTACTATATATGATTTAACAGCCCTTCATCGACTTCAAATCGTGACGGTTCTCCTACTATTTACATCGACGAGCCCTTCACGCACCTAAACAGACTCCGGCTCCTTCTTACAATTCATATCGACGAGGCTCATCCTCAACCTCGTATGGACGACCGAGCCCCTACTATTTACATCGACGAGCCCTTCACCGCACCCGCATGCACTCCGCCCCTTACAATCTATACTGACGAGGCTCATCCTCAACTCGACGGACGAGCCCTACTATTTAAATCGACGAGCTTTCTCCTATCAGTTTACTGACGAGCTCTTCCCAATCCATTTTACCTGACGAGATCCTATTATCTACTAGCGGACTAGCCTACAAATAAACCTACCTGACGAGCTCTTTCCCAACAAATTTACTGAACAGCCCATTACTACATGGACGAGCCTACAACAAATAATTCGACGAGTTTCCTTCCCAATGCTCTACTGACGAGCTCCTATTATTTACACGGACGAGCTCTTACACCAGCTCCACCTGACGAGCTCCTCCCAATGAAATTTATCCGACGAGCCCTATTATTTATACGGACGAGCTCTACAACAAAGCCACTCCGACGAGCTCTCCAAATTGGCCACTGACGAGCTCCCATTATTTACACGGACGAGCTCTACAACAACCACCTCGACGAGCTCCTCCCAACAAATTTCGTCCCACAGCCTACATCAGACGACGAGCCTCGCCCAACTATTCGCATTGACGAGCTCTTCCCAATTTCACACTAACGAGCCCTTCCCATCAATTCGCATCGAAGAGCTCTTCCCAAGTTCACACTGACGAGCTCTTCCCAGCAATTCATTGACGAGCTCTTCCCAACAAGTTCACACTGACGAGCCTCCCAACAATTCAGATAAACGAGCCCTCCCAGTTAGCTCACACGACGAGCTCGCCAACCCGCTCGCATGCACGAGCCTCCTCCCAGCCAGCCAACTTAAGCAACTCACCGACGGAGCCCGGAAGAAATTCACACTGGACGAGTTCATCTACTCAACACGTGCCATGCAAATTTAAGGAGTCAATTCACCCGTGCAAATCGGGCCTAATGGAGATTAGCAAACAATTGACGAGCTCCACCCAAAACAAGTCATACCAAGAAATCAATACAACTCATGCAAATCAATCAATGTGAGGTCACTACCAATTTGACGAGCTCGCTAAAAACAAGTCATGGAATCCGTGAACTGATATCACCAGTAAGACCGGCCAACTGATACCATCCGCCCGATTCGACGAGCTCAATCATTCTACACTGTGCCACATGCAAATTTAGGAACCGCCTTCCAACCTGTAAATCACCGGACGGAGCATGTGGGCCTGGGCCAAGGGCTCATCCACAATTCAGCCACGTTCTAACGACCAATTCACCAAAGTGTCAAATTTCATGGAGCTCGGGCCGTCACTTGAAGAGCTCAATCAAGCCAACTCGTACGCTCAATTTAAAGCCATTTAATTCATGCGTAACACGCGAAGAGCACAAGTAGAGGCGTAAAGGTGAGATAAAAATGAATATGCATTAAGGAAAAGGCTACATATGTCCTGGCTCCCAAGCAAAAAAAAAGGCTATCTCAAGCAGGACGTCGAAAAGGACTCTACACAGAAGGTTCAGATGGAATAATAAGGGAAAGAGAAGTCCGAACTCACTAAAAAGCAAAGAAAGCTCCTGATCAAGGGAACGCAAGACGAACTACGTCAGAGGATATTCATAAGAAAGGAGCGCGAGAACCGAAAAGTCACCATTATCACCGCACAAGACATAAATAAAGCCCTAACTAACTGAACTCGAAATGACACGCGGAAATCAAACTCGATACAAGAACGATATAGCCTCGCCACGCACAATCGCATACAAGGGTCAAAGCAACCGACGAGGCCAAAACAAACACAAAGCCTACCACAGCCCAGCGAGAGGCAGCCCTATAAAACACCTGCCTCAGCGCCTACTTCAAACGAAGCCCGTACCCACTCGCCCCAAAGGCCGAGTGGGATGCGGATAATTGGGAAGGCCCACATCCCGAACCGACTAAATCTCTAATAGCGAAAGTAGAGATAATTTCAATAATATATTATCCCAAATCCAACCAAATCTCACCACGCTAAACAATAATTCTCACAATATATTATCCCGCAAATCCAATCAAATCTCACCACGCAAGTAGACAATTCAATAAACTATTCCTTCAATATCTCTTCTAAAATCCGATAAAGGCAATAAATATCCCATCCAACGGAGCATCCTTACTACCCTCAAACTGGGAATAATATACACTATAAATATTGTACACCCCACGGCTGAAGGCACAAGACTTGGGACGCATAATTACATGCAACACATTCGCCTCTGAAGTTAATTCCTTTCTCTTAGAAAGAAACTCGACTTAGTGATCTGGAAATGGCCACCCGCATAAATTTCGCCGACCCCTTCTTCTTTGTTCTTGCAGAGGAGGCTTCGTCCGGAGTCAGACAAGAATACGATCCCTCAATCCAGAGACGATTCAGACGCTCGGCATCCCAAATTTCACAAACGATCCGGTCCGCCTAACGACCACACGCCTCCAAATTCCGCTCCGGCTGAAAAGCATCATCACACACAATTTTTTTTTTAATAAAAAAAACTACAAAATCAATATTCAAAACTTAAAACATTTTTTTTTGGACTTCTATTAACTTTGCATATAATATTGTAATACTTTAAAAAATTCGAGTCCAGATTTCTCATAATCCCTTCCCACTTTATGACTTGAGTTTAAAAATAAAAAATAAAAAACAATTACTAAAAAAACTAAAAATAAAAAATAAAACATAATTGTAGAATATTAAAATCATTTTAATTATAAATTTTTATATGCTAATATTCTAATTATAAAAATTATGTCATATAAATAAATATTTTTTTCATTTTCATATTCATAGAATTTATGTTTAATTAGAATACATTATTAATGTGAACACTCTGTTCATATGAAACTCTCAGAGTAGAATGTAAGTCGAGTGTGAGATCGTAACAATTTATGAATAAATAATTTGATTATATACCAATTATGGGTGAGCAAGAAAAATAAATAGGTAACCTAGCCTTATTTTCTCTCTACTTTCTCTTTTAGATACTCATCTTTTTTAAGTAAGGAAGGGTAATTTTTTGTCATTCTTGACTTGAAATTACCTCTTTCTATCGATTTATTCCTTAAAAAAGTGATTATTCTGTAAATCTGGGTTTTATCTTGTTTTTCTTGATTTTATGGCGTTGTTACGACGTCGGCTTAAGGGTCATTTTGCTACTAATGCTGTTTTCATCGTCTCGTCATCGCAAAGATATTCAATCAAAAACTCATCGTATTCTAATCAAAATTATAATCATTAAGATTTTACAAAACTGTGAATGTATTCTAATCACTATGTATTAATAAATTCCAGAGTCCCTACCTAATTTATTTATTATACTATTAACTTCAGAGCATTGCTTATCTTAACAAATTTGTACATGATGGCATCGATTTATCAAGCGCTTTAATCAATAAAATTAATTTGCTTTTCAAGAAAAAAAAAGATAAATAAATAAGTGTGAGCTTATGTTTTGAGCAAAAAGATGGTTGAGAAAACGGGAGAGAGAAGTAAGTCTCTCAAAATAAAATAATATCAAGTATAAAATGGAATGCATTAATTCTATTTAATATGATTTTTATAAAAAAAAATCTAAATCTATAGGGAGGGGAGGGGTTAAGAACTCAGGCGGGGAGGATTCTAGTGTTCGAATTCCTGGACAATTTTGTGAAAAAATAGAATATTATGATGTAATTAAAAAGTGAATAGATGTCTTAACCTATAAAATTAAGTGCTATTATTTTTGTAATTACTTTAAAAAAATTTTGAAATGTTTGATTTGACTTTTATGCTGCACCAGTTTTTCCTCCACTTTTTGCCTCGCCACGATCCAAACAACAGTGATTCAATCACCCGTTATGATTTGAGATTTATCTCTTTGTTCAATAATTGGACAATTCTAATGGCATATATTTGCTTAAACGTTTTGAAGCTATTGTATTAACTCTCTTCTTTAAAAAGGAAAACAAAAGAAAATACCTTGTTTTGACCAAGAATACCCTCCACCAACACCAGCTCCATTCATTTTTTTATTGGTTCTCAAAACTCATAAACTTTAGAAAATATAAGACATGTTTTGTTCTTATGCCCTTTTTTTTTTTTTTTTTTTTTTTCTGAAAAACACAAAAAATATCGAAAACACTAAATTTTAAGAACAACAACGGTTTTTAAAGAACATCAAAATTGTGTTCTATATGTTCTAAAAAACTATTCTCAAAAATAGTTTTTAAAAAGAAATCAAATAGGTTCATACACTCCTTTATTGGATAAACGTAGGTATTTCGATCAATTTACACATAACTCGACTAATTTTACGAAAGCCTGAATTTAATGGTTGAATAAACCTCAACTGGTGACCTGTGAGAAGCATGCCCAAAGCCCGACCAATTAAGCTACCAAAAATGTACTTTTAACCTCTACAATTAATTTAGACACTCAAGAACGAAAAACATCACAGTTAACCCCAAGATCTTGAGTTTCAATTTTTGCCAACTTGAAATGGTGGTCTATGGAAAAGTCAGCCAAAACCATCTTTAGAAGAAAATACAGACCGTGAAAGTAATTCTAAGCACCCTTATGTGATTTCGGCTTTTCATTTATTTTTTTCTTAAGCCATCCTCAGCCATCTAGAGTTGTTACACATCCTCCTCCTATTCCTAAGCTGCAACTGAGATTTCTCAAGACCTATAAAATCACTCTTAGATGGGAAACAAATGGCAGTCCCATATCTAGACAAAAATTAATTTGTAGACGGATCCATACAAGGGGAACCAATCACAAAATATTCTTGTTAGCCTTCCTGTCAATCCTTCAAACATAGTTTTTTCGAAAATTATTCAACATTTTTCAGTTAGTTTTGTATCTTTAATGAGGCAGCTTTCAATTTTTTTTTTATCACAATCAGGAAGTGTCATAACAAGATAGAAAGACCGAAAGAGATATAATTCTGACAAGCATTTGCAAGATGCACACAATTATAGGTACAAGAAAGGAACCCTGTCCACATGTGGTTAATGGACTAAAGGTGCTCTTTAATGATAACACCATTATGCCATTTCCATGGTGAACATGCTTCATCATTGTAACATTGTAAATTTATCAGTCATGGAAAACAGCAATCTATCATTTAAACAAAATAACCGGACTTCCTACGATGGCAAATGAAAACCTGACATATGAAAACAAAAGACCTGAATTTCTAACATCATAAATTGAGCAAACAAACATATACAAGCCACACAATGGATCAACCAAACCATCTATGGAGATAGGACCAATTTGCTCAGAGTCGAACCAAATCACCTCTTTTCCCCCTTTTTAAAGGGCATATCTCACCAAATGCAGAAATCAGATGCACCAGACAAGCCTGCTCAGGAACTTCTACCGACATACAAGCAACGATAGTTTCTCGATAGCCACGATCACACCTCACACCGGATCATGTTGCAACAGGATGTGAAGTAAAACTGAACATCCCTCAAATTGTCCCACTGCCAAACTTAGCTCTTGAGAAAATCCTTCAAAGAAAAAGGTGGAGGAGCATCCTGCAAAGCCACAAACAAAAAGTTTAGGTATTCATCATGAAGTCGTTTAAATTTCATATATCCTTAACCAAACAGATCAGACCAGCTACTGTGCTCTACTGGGCTCATCCACCAATATTTCTAGCTAGCCACAGGCCCACAACTTAAGTCAGATGAGAAACAAATCATTCAAGGCAAGTAGAAAAGTGGCTTCCAACAATAGCTTCTGATTGATAATGAATTTCAACATCTAAGATTTGCATTTCTAGATCATATTCCAGGTTAACAACATGGCTTACGTTGGTAGTCAGTCATCACTAACTATTCAGAGAAATACAGTTTGACCTTTTATACATAAAAATGCACATTCAATTGGAAATCACATTATAACCAATATATCTTGCTTTCTGTCTCTAGATACACATAGGTTGCCACATTTCTTTCATGATGGAAAATAATTGTTCTGAAATTTTTTTCAGACAATTTGATAGAAAAGGGCAATATACATGGAAGAAAAGCATGACCAGCCCAGCTTGGCTGGGTATATTCCAGAAGAAAAAAAAGGGACACATGCGGTGCCAGCTGGTGATGAAGATAACGGCTCTCTCTGGGGGACAAAAAAGGATGGAGAGGAAGGCAATAGGCAGACTATTTTTAAGTGGAAGAAGGGGGAAAAGCACTGGGCTGTGCTCCGTCACAGATTATCTTGTGTGGGGATGATCCTCTGCTCAGTAAAGTGTAGCAGTAGGATAGTTGATATTATTCCTTTTTAATTGTTCTTTTTTTCTTGTTGTTTGGAGAAGCAGGGATTGAATGTTTTCTGGAGAAATTAATTGAAGAGTTTTATTTCTATTCCTTTTGGGGATGTTTGCTTTGTTATTCTGTTCAGAAATCACCTGTTTCTGAAAACTTAAAAACCAGGATAGCTAATTTCTATCCCTCGTCCGACCTACCATGGGCAAAAACGACAATACTATGGAAACACGAACTCAAAACCGTTTGGATGCACAGGAAGAACTCATTAAAAATCTTAGCAGCCGACTTGAAGCACTACAGCAGAGTCAGGAGCTTATTCGTCACTTCAGGAGAACCAAGAAAAATTTCAGAATGTGATATTGCAGTGGATGAAACGCATAGACAAGCAACCCATGCTGGACGACTTCAGCGGAAACCCAGACCATTCCACGGTGGCCCCTAATCCTCTATTTTCCATTCCTGCTGCTCCCACCACCAGCAACCATTCACAGGGGCTTGGCCAGTTGCCCCTACCTCCTGAGTTTCCCACGACAACAAAGGTTAAGCTCCCACCATTTTCTAGCGCTGACTGGGGGATGGCTCTCACCAAGGCTGAGACATATTTTCAAATCCATGGAATTCCCGACAATTACAGGATTCCCTTGGCTCATGTTTCTATGGAAGGTGTGGCGGTGCACTGGTTTTCCATGGTCCAAGAACTGAATCACAATTTATCATGGGAAAGTTTCAAGGTGGAGCTATTAAATCGATTTGGAGGGGTAGCCAATCTCAAGTCCATATGAGCAACTAGCGGCGTCCGACAACAAAGGAACTTTGATGAATACATCGCCACTAACCATAGCCTCTTTGATTCCACGAGAAACAGAGGCTCTGTATCTGGGCTATTTCATGAATGGGTTACGGGATGATATCAAGCATTGGGTACGCCTGATAGGCCGGACAATACGTCTCGTGGCTTCACATCATGAGTATTTTGGTAATGAAATTTATACTTTGAAAATAAAAAAGATAAAATCAGTTCGCAGGGGAAAGTATTGACTAAAGTAATACGCGATGCCGGCAACTAAAACGGTGGCAATTGATTCCTACGAAGTCAGTCTGAGAATCATGGTTTTTAAAGGATTTCAAATGCCACAACTGCGGTGACGAATCGCAGTGGATTTCAAATGCCGCCATTGTCAATTGCGGCAATTGACACCCTTAAAAAGAGGCTGAGAGTATAATATAAACATACTGATGAGTACTCTAATTCAAAACTGACTTCCTCACACAAGGTCCTACAAACTCTACTTATTTACAGATTGGATTTCTTGTTTATATATATATACTACCCCTATCCTCATCCCAAGGAAAAATTTAAACCCCCAAAATCACAAACTGCTCAGTTTCCATTCCTTCATGGTTTCCAAGTACCCCTCTTATCGGTAGGATGGGTAGGAAGTTTGACATGTGGGTTGCTCAAAGGCCTTAAAATGGGGTTAGAATTGAATCCTCTCACAGGATTTGGACCTCTCTGTCTGTATCCATTGCCAGGTCCAGGCTGTGCTCGGTTTGGAGTTGTAGCTATGGGGCCATGGAACGCTCGAGGATGAGATTGGGAAGGAAATAGCAGGTGACAACTACCAGCAGCAGTTGGGGAGAAGAGTGTAGGCCTCAGCAGAGATGGATGCAAATTTTCAAAACTGGCGTTTGATAGCGTAGAGGGGAAAGCACGAGTTGTTTCAGCTACTGGCTGCTTGTGAATTAGTAGATTAGGGTGAAACCAGGGGTCAATTGCCGTAGTTGTCAACGGCGGCATTTGAACGGCGGCATTTGAAATCCTTTAAACGGCTTCAGCAGGAATCAATTGCCGCCGTTCCAGTTGTCGGCATCGTGCATTACTTTAGTCAATACTTTCCCTAGCAACCATTGCTATTTTCAAACATACCATTTCCGTACAAAATCCAAATATGAACCTGATGAATTACATCGCATTAATTTCTCGAACTAATAGCCTCTTTGATTTCACGAAACAGAGGCTCAGATTCGGGCTATTTCATGAATGGGTTACTGATGATATCACATCAAGTACCCGATAGGTTTAACACATTTCTTCGTGGCTTTTACAGTGCGAGGAATGTCGAAATCGCCATCGATAGCAATATCGGCACAATGAACAGTAAAAAAATTAGGGCTAATGGGGGTTCCTATGAGATGGGTCACGTGCCAAGCCATATGACTTCTAAAATTTGGGTCACCCGAGAAGACCCCAAGTCAGGTTAAGAGATAATTTCCCCCACCATGCCTCTCTTCCCATTTTGACAACACCACCGCCAACACAAAACACCCATCCCCAATTTCCACTACCTCTCTACCTCCACCACCCTGACACTGTGGATTCGAGCAGTTGACGCACGCGGAATGGATAGAAAGACGCCGCAAGGGTTACATATTTCAAATGTGGGCAACTTTTTTCCCCTCAACACAAATGTCATGACAGCTGGCTTCACGTGCTACTCTTGAGTGACGACGAAGCAGCAGACGATGACGGTAATATCATCCCTAACCACGATGAAGGGGACTCTGGCAAGGCCGAGGAGGAGGGGGAGTGTCAGATCTTGGATATTTTGGGTCTGGCAGACAACACCACAATTTCTCCTCAAACCTTAAAGCTGCGAGGAGAGCTTCGAGGCATTCCAATTCAGGTACTGGTTGTTAGCGACACCTCCCACAACTTTATCTCCCGTAAATTGGTTTCAATGATGGGTCTTCCTGCAAGTTCTTTCTCTAGATTGTACATCAGGTTGGGTGATGGTCACCGAGTTTGAGTACAATAGAAATGTGAGCAAATTGATATTAAATTTGGTGATTTTTCTTGTACTATTGAGGCTTTGGTGTTCGAATTAGGCAATTTGGACATGGTTCTCGAAATTGAATGATTGAAAACTCGGTGAGGTTGTTCATAATTAGAAGGAACAGTCTATGCGGTTTACACACGAGGGACGTCCAATGGAATTGAAGGCCCACTCTTCCCCTCTTCAGCCACCTACTTCATTGAAAGCTTGGCTTGCCAAATCCTAGAGAACTCTATTGGGGGCAAATTGCAGTTGTAAAGGAATGCGATACGGCTCCAACGAGAAACTAAAGTCTCACTTCCTTACAGCATCACCAATTGCTCCAACTGCTAGACACATATGCAAACCTCTTCACTGAACCTGAGGGCTTACCTCCAAAACGCTCCTACCACCATGCCATCAATTTAATACCCAACCAGGGACCTATAAGTGTAAGACCTTATCGCTACCCTTATGTTCAGAAGGAGGAGATTGAGAGGCAGGTGTATGAGATGCTAGAGAAGGGGATAATTCGGCCCACCAACAATGCTTACTCTAGTCCTGTGATTTGGTGAAGAAGAAGGATCAGTCATGGAGATTATGTGTCAACTATAGAGCCCTCAACAAAGTCACAATTCTGGACAAGTTCCCTATTCCCGTAATTGACGAACTGATCGATGAGTTACAAGGCTCCTGTTATTTCATCAAACTGGATCTTAAGTCAGGATACCATCAAATTCTCATGAGACCTAGGGACATAGAGAAAACTGCTTTCAAGACACATAATGGATATTACAAGTTCCTGGTCATGCCTTTCGGCCCCACCAATACCCCGTCCACATTCCAAGCAGTGATGAATGATCTATTTCTCCATATGCTCCGAAGGCATGTCCTAGTATTTTTCAATGATATTCTTATATATAGTAGAGATTGGGAAGAACATTTACAGCATGTTCAGTTTGTCCTAGAGCTTCTACAGCACCAGAAATTTTTTGTCAATAAAAAGAAATGTACTTTTGGGGATACAACAATGGACTACTTGTGCCACACCATTGACAACCAAGGGGTAGCAATGCAATGCAATAAAATTCGGGCAATCTTGAGATGGCCGATCCCTCAGAATGTTAAAGAAGTCCAAGGATTTCTGGGCTTGATGGGATATTATCAAAAATTTATCCCAGGATATGGTAGCATTGCAAAGCCTCTTACCACTCTAACAAATAAAGATAATTTCAAATGGGGGCAGGAAACTCAGGTTGCTTTTGACTAATTGAAGAAAGCAATGGTTACAGCACCGGTACTTCAACTACCAGATTTCACTCAGCCATTCGAAATCGAATGTGATGCCTTTGGCAAGGGAATTAGAGTTGTCTTGATGCAAAACAAACATCCCATTGCTTATTTCAGCAAAGCCTTCTCAAGGAGTCGTCTAGCAAAATCAGCGTATGAACGAGAAATCATGGCATTAGCCATGGCAGTCCAGCACTGGAGGCCTTACTTGCTAGGCAGAAAATTCAAGGTTTTTTCAGACCAAAAGAGCCTTGGGCACCTCCTACAGCAGAGGATTACGACCACGGATCAACAAAATTGGGTGGCAAAATTATTAGGCTATAATTTTGAGATCACATACAAGCCTGGCAAAGAAAATCGGGCTGCGGATGCTCTGTCCCGACGAGAAGAAGGCACATACCATTCTCTTATTTCCTTTCCAACCTGGGACAAAGGATTTCATATAGTACAAGAGGCGAATCAAGATCCAGAAATTCAGAAAATCAAGTTTATCCCTGCTTCCAGAATGGTGTTCTCTATCATAAAGGGCAGCTGGTCATATCTTCTGCTTCCAGGTTTATCCCTCATTTATAGCAAGAATTCCATGGGACTCGCACAGGGGGCCATTCGGGGTATTACCGCACCTATAGACATTTGGCAAACAATTTATACTGGATTAGCATGAGTTCAACAGGGCGGCCTAAATCTAGAGGCTATGACACTATTTTGGTAGTGGTTGATAGGCTGTCCAAATACAGTCATTTTATTCTGTTGAGGCATCCTTTCACAACCTGGAGTATTTCTGAAATTTTTGTCAAAGAAATAGTGAGACTTCATGGCATCCCTAAATCAATCTTGAGTGATCGTGATCCTCTTTTCATGAGCAAATTTTGGCAAGAATTATTCCGTATGCAAGGGACTCAATTGCACATGAGTTCTTCCTATCATCCTGAATCCAATGGCTAAACGGAAGTTGTCAATCGATGTTTGGAAACATATTTGAGATGTTTTGCTATTGAGCAGCCCAGGCATTGTTCCTTGTGGATTTCATGGGCAAAATTTTGGTATAATACCAGCTTCCATTCCTCTGTTGGAACAACCCCTTTTGAAGACGTGTATGGTAGAAAACCCCCTACTGTGGTTCGACACATTCCGGGCAAAGTAAAGGTTGAAGTGGTAGCCCATGATTTGCGAGATAGAGATGAAGCTTTGCGCCAACTCAAGCTTCATCTCACTAAAGCTCAGTAACAGATGCAGCGTACTGCCAATGTCCATAGGCGCAACGTCAGGTTTGAAATCGGGAATTGGTTCTACCTAAAGCTGCGACCCCACAAGCAACAGTCCGTGGTTCAATGCATTAATCAAAAACTTGCTCCACGTTATTATGGCCCTTTCCAGATTGAGGAGCAGTTTGGTCTGGTGGCTTACAAACTGAAACTCCCAGCCAGTTCCTGAAAAACACCCCGTGTTTCATGCTTCACTACTAAAAAGAGCAGTAGCAACTCAAACCATCACAGTTGCATTACCAGCTGAGTTTACTTCAGAAGAGGCTGATCTAGTGCTGCCCCAGAAACTGTTGGCTCAACACTCAGTCCGACGACATGGTGAACTTGTAAACCAGCTCCTGATTCAATGGCAAAACAAACCGGCAGAGGAAGCTACATGGGAAGAGGAACTGATGTTCACAAGTAAGTTCCCTACTTTCAGTCTTGAGGACAAGACTTTGCTGGATGGGAGGGGCAATGATAGAAAAGGGCAACAGCACATGGAAGAAAAGCATGACCAGCCCAAGCAGGACCAGCTCAGCTGGAAGGTATATTCCAGAAGAAAAAAAGGGACACATGGAAGAATAAAAGAGGCGCCAGCTGGTGATGAAGATAGCGGTTTTCTGGGGGACAAAAAAGGATGGAGAGGAAGGCAATAGGCAAATTGTTTTTTAGTGGAAAAAAGGGGAACAGCCCTGGGCTGTGCTCCGTCACAAATTATCTTGTGTGGGGATGATCCTCTGCTCAGTAAAGTGTAGCAGTAGGATAGTTGATATTATTCCTTTTTAATTGTTCTTTTTTTTCTTGTTGTTTGGAGAAGCTGGGATTGAATGTTTTCTGGAGAAATTAATTGAAGAGTTTTATTTCTATTCCTTTTGGAGCAGTTTGCTTTGATATTCTGTTTAGAAATCACCTGTTTCTGAAAATTTAAGAACCAGGATATCTAATTTCTATCACAATTCCTATTCTTTTTTTTTTCTTTTTTGGATAAATAAGAAAAATAAATTCATATAGAAGAAGGACAAAGAGAGTTAAAGCCATGATACACAATTCCTATTCATAGTCTTCCCTAATTGAATATGACAAACAATTGATAGTTGAAGCCATGGACCACAAAAAGAAAATTCAATCCAGGATTGCAATAAGAGAGAACAACTGGTTCACAACCTACTCTAGAAGAGTTGAGATAATAATAATAATAATAATAATAAACATGAGGAAGCCTCCAAGAATTTCCAATAGAACATGCACACACCCGGAGAAAAGAAAAGTAACAAACTGAATATTACCTTTCCAAGCTCTTGATTTAAGCATTGTCTAACTATTGTTGTCTGTTGTATCAGACTTTCCATTGCTGAATAGCTAGGGAGGTTGGCATGTGCTGATATACACCATGGGAAGCCAAGAGAATCAGATAGCTTAGTGCATTATTGAAAAGAATAATGGAATCAGAAAATGAATTTAGCATAAAAGTCATATGTTTACAACACCCTACAAGCAGATATAGCATACAAAAGCAAGTGGGAACCAGTGGAAACACACCAAGAAGTGCTCTGTTCAAACTGTCTGCAACTTGCTGCCGAAATTCTGGGCTAAGCAGATGAAACATTGGGGATTTTTCTGGCTCCTCATAGGCCAGCAGAGTCATAAAGTCCTGCAGCAGGGGCATTTTGTATTTAGTTCTGATGAAGACTAATCATTGAGTAGGATATGTTTATAAAGATGGTTTGCCTCAGAAAAAGACATACTTCAAGCTTCTCAACATAATTTTGCACTTTTCCAAAAGGGGTCAACTTTGTCTGAGCAAATTCCAAAGCTTCTGTGCTGCCACCAATATATAAACTCAGATACCATGGTTTTGGAACTTGTGCAATTGGGAAAGAATTGTTATTTTACTCACCACTTCCGGGAGCATACAAGCTCAACAAAGTGAAGACTAAGAAGATCAAAATGCAAATCCTTGTTTTTCTCTAGTAAGTCATTTGCCAGCTGTTCTGTCAGTTCAATGGCCTTTAGTGCATTGCCCTCCAAAGCAAAATGAAAAATCCCTGAGATAAAAAATAGAGAAAATTCCAGCACCACAATTAATCGAATGGTCCACATCCATATGTAATTATTACAAAAATATCTGTTGAGGTATTGACCAGCCATCTGCATCCAGTCGTTAAAAATTTTAAATAATGAAATGAAATGAAGTTTCAATTCTGGTATCCAATAAGAAAATCAGCTAGTCAGCCACAAATCTGACTAAATAATCTCTTCCTTAATTCTCAATAATAAGTTATATTAAATAATTAACAACCTCCATCTTGTGTTTGAATTTCTATAAAATAAGATAATGCAATAACAGATCTGCATAGCAACCACATTGTTATGGTTGGAATTTAATCCCATAACAAATGGGTTTAATGCTTAATGCATGTCCTTAATACAGAAATTACTCATTGCAAAGTTCATCAGATCCAAAATGTTGAATTTTCATTTAACTGGAAGATACTACCTGTAAGCAACCCTGAAATTGTGAACCCTATTTTCCTGAAGAAGATTAAAAAAAAGGAAAACAAATTCACCTACGTTTTCTTTTCTCCATGTCCTCCAGACAATCAGCAGGCTGCTTCATCCCGGTACAAGAAATAAATGATTCCACACTCTCTTTAAAACAATTATGCACAAGATATGATAGGACGATGTTGTGGATGTCATTGTCATTGATAGCCTGTCAAAGATGGATAAAGAATTATAAAAATAAAAATATAATGAAGCATGGTAGAGAAACATCATAAAGAATTATACATCAATTAAAATCTCAACTGTGATGCTTTATTGTAGAAAAGGAAGAAAGAAATATACTAGGATCATAAAATCATAAATCCTGGTGTGGAGAGAATCACAAAGAAACACTGCTATGTTCAAGAATGAGAAACCAAGAGTTCCCATTGCTTAAGGTTAGTATGTTTCAACTTATAATGAAATCAAGGAAACAAGAAATGCATCTTTATAGTTGTAACATTGATATGTTTGAGAGAAATATTTGCATAATATTGGACTTTCATCTCTGCTGACACTTTTTTTATATCCTGCTTATTCGCAAAAGGACAAAAAAGATCATTGCAAACCTCTACCAGTTGTTTAGTAGTGCAAACTTGTTACCAAAGTGAGTTTCACAGCCATGACTTAAAACTTCCGAATGAAGACCATTGAGTTTGAATCAAATTTGAGATTAGAGAATTATGCTGATACCAACTGAGAGGAGTGCAACAATAAATCCTAATCCTAGGCAACTCTAATACGCAAAATTGTGCCATCTAACTGAAATCCAAAGTGTAATGTAATCATTCACAATACAAGAGAAATTTCTCTAATCATTATCTTCTGAATGTCCCACTCCTCTTTCAAGTTAAGCAAGCACACATAACCCAACAGTCAATAGGATACTTGTATCCTCAAGCTCTCCTCCCTGTTTTACCATATTTTACTAGGTAGAAAAACAAAAGGGACACGTATAGTTTATCATTTAATAAAAGCACAGATTTGGGCATCTGACCTAGCTATTAGGAACCAAGCTCTGGAAGTCATGTTGACATATTAGTTGTTCTTCGGGAGGAACATGGTATGGGCGTTTAAAAAGATATGAACTGGGGAAAACTGAATAAATTGGGAGAACTAGTTAACACTAAGCAAAATCCACAAATGGCTAATCTGGTCCTTTTTGAGAAAGGGAGGAAAAAAAGATGTTAAATTCAAATCATATATAAAACTTCCAGCAATTTAATCAAGTTAATTAAGACATATTACAGCTTACAGCACTGGAGTTTTTAACACAATGCCATTAACCATGCCTATCCTAGATGCACTAATGATTAAATATATAACCTGTAAAATAAGGCAAACATGCCCAACATAAATCCACTCTCTCCAACCATCAAGATATTGACATTAACGTATTTCTTTAAATATTTAGCAAATTACAAAAAATTATTTTTAAGGGCCAAAACAATGGAGGATGTTTTATCTCGAAGAGAAAAGATCCCAATTCTCTGAATGCATCAACTAGCGGAAATTATGTGCCATATTATAAAATACATGAAGCACTCAACTTGAGAAAGTCTATTAGTAGAATGTTTGGCAGCCAAAATTAAGGCATAATTTATTGTTCGAATAAGCTTAAAGAACTGAATGATACAGTGCCTAGAAATGCTCAAGCAAGTGTCCACAAACATAGCATTCAGTAAGATTAAAAACTTCATGCTTAAGAACTCAACATAGTTTATTTGATCTTGATAAATTTACTAACTTAAAATTTCTTATTTAATGCTTATTTAAGTATCAAGGTAGTGTTTTGGTAAAACTAAGTAAAAATTTTTTGAAATTATTTAATCTGATAAATCTATCCTTATTAAGATCATATAATAAGCTTATGAGAGAGAAAAGGGGAAGAAAGAACTGATATTTGTGGCAGGTTCTTGATAGGAAGTTAGCAGTTTTGGGCCATGAGAGTCTTAATATACTATTTCAAATCAATTTTAACAATAACTAATATTATTAAGTTAAGAAGCTTAATGACTAAACGCCATTGGTTTTGGGTAAATAACTGAATATCACAGGTTCATGGACTTGAAGTTCACATCCAATGTAGAGGCAAGAACCTTATCTCTAGTACCATGTCCTATCTCTTAGAGTAAGCCTAAATGATCCTTGAAAATCATTGTTGCTTGATTCAACCCAAATTTCTGTAAGTGTTCTTGTCAAAACTTCATTTCATCCAACCTAAAAAGTATTTTTTTAGATATACAGTAAGGAAGTATACCTCTGGAAAGCACTGCTCTCAGTTCCCTCATTATGGACCCAATTGAAACCCTGTAAAAATTTTTGTTAATTAACACCCCATTTCAGCTGGTTACTTTGAAAGGCTCCTTTATATGACAGTTTTTTTTTTTGATAAGCCTTTTATATTACAAAGTATTCAGGGGAGGAGGTTTCTGATCTTCTAATTTGATGCATGTCATTGGAATAAGCTTTATTATGGGCCACGACCAAAACCATAATCTTGTGAAAGACCTTGGCCTTGAAAATCATTTTGGAGGGCAATAATTCCATTTTTCAGTCCTCAGAATGAAATATCATGAATCAAATAACTAAAATGCTCACTAGCCCCAGGTTATATAATGGGGCAATAAATCTGTTTTTTAGTTCTTGCTAAATGATGTATCATGAATCATATAGCTCAAGTGCTCACCAAAAGCAATAGTAACCCCCTACGATAGCTGAACCCTCTAATGACACGGGTGTGGGTGTGGGTGTGGGTGTGGGTGTGGGTATGGGTATGGGAACCTTGTTAGACACTCACATGTTACTTTGGATGTGGCTGTTTGATTTTTTCCATTGATGTCCTTTTATTTTTACAACTTTCTTCACGATAAGTCAATAATCACATCAGGAAAAATAAGTTAGTTGAAAAGTGAATTTTTTTAAGAATATTTAAGGATAAGAAGGTAAAAATAAAATAAAATAAAGCATTAAAGGGGAAAAGGTTGAAGGTTTTAATTAGTACTTCTTCACTACCAATTTATCTTCAGTTGGTTCTCCTTTTATTATGTAGTATCCAAACACCCATACCAGTTTTTGGGATCAATTTTAGTATAGTACTCATAACCTAAAATTTAAGTTGTAAAAGATCATACACTTTTTTTTTTATCAGTAAAAAGAGAGAATATATTATAAACAAAAAATGAAGGGAACTAGGAACCCCACAGTATCCAGAAAATAAGCTAGAGGGAACCCAGCCTAAACAAAAAATAAGGGCAACAAAAACCTACCACCCCACAACAAGCCTAGAGAATGCACAAAAAAATTCTAACAATAGTATCCTCCCCCACACGTAAAATGCCAGCCTAAGAAGAAAGAGCACTAACAAAAGAATTTTTAAGCCTACTATAGGAGAAAGGCAAATCTTCAAAGACAATGCGGTTCCTTTCTTTCCAATTTCCTAAATAAGACAAAGAGGAGCTGCCTTCCAAACTTTTTTTGTCTTCTTACTGATAGGAAAAAAGACCACTCCTCCATAAGATCCTTAGGTATGAGGGCAACCTAAGCACAAATCCAAGATATGGATAAACCCCATAAATCCCAGATCGAAGGACAATGGAGCAACAAATGGTCCATATTCTCTTAAGCTTTTCTGCACAAAGGGCATTTACTAGCCAACTGGAAGCCCCTCCTTTTTAAATGCTCCGTTGTAAGAATTTTACCCCAACAAACTTCCTACGCAAAAAAACCGACCTTGGGAGGCACCAAAGAATTCCATATCAGTTTGTAAGGGGCTTTTCTATCTGTCACTCCTTCCAACAAATTGACGTTAGCCTTGACATTGTAGCGCCCATCAGAGTCTCCTTTCCAAAAGAGCATGTCTTGTTCATTCCCAAGAGTTCTCTTGTTGTTGATCAGATTCAGAAACATCTGGACTTCTCCCAACTCCCAATCATTGAAAGGTCTGCTAAAAGAACGGGACCAAACATCATCCCCTCTAGAGCTATCCCACAAGTCAACTATCTTTACCCCTTTAGCATCAGTCAACAAAAACAAATTTGGAAAGGAAACGCTAAGGGGGTGATCCCTAATAACAAGTATGTCCTCCCGCATCTAATCATCCCCAACAACGAAAACATAATTTAACTTCATTGAGACTATTTCTCTACTAATATTCTTCCAAGGGCCCAAACCAAAATTCCCTCTCATGGTTTTAGTAAACCACTTTCCATCCTCCAGCATATATTTCAAGCTGATGACATCTTTCCAATAGGAGCTCTCTTCTTCAGTAAACCTCCAAACCCACTTGCCTAGTAGAGCCTTGTTAACTAGAGAGAGGTCCCTGGTACCCAAACCGCCTCTTTCTATGCTTGAGCAAATAGTATTCCAATTTACCAGATGAAACTTCTTCTCAAGGTTACCACCTCCCCAGAGAAAATATTTTTGAATTTTTTCCAACCTTACTTTGACCCCATTTGCAAATGAACAAGGACATAATATAGACGAAGTTGGACAGTGGTACTTTATGAGTGTTAATCTACCCCTTTGAAATGTACCATTCTTCCAATTGGCTAGTTTTCTTAAACCTTCCACTCCATCCCAAACCGAAACAAAGATTACAACATCCCTGTGGGGAGGCCCAACAAGTCAAGGTATTGAGGTCCAGTTTTGGCAACCACTCTGGGAAGCCAAAATTTCTAAGTCCTCCACATTGCCCACCGGCATAACGAGACTTTTCTCCAAATTTATACTTAGACCTGAGATGGCCTCGAACCAAAAAAGAATCCAACTCAGATGGGCCATCTGATCCCTTGAATCCTTGTAGAACACAAGAGTGTCATCTGCAAATAGCAGGTGATTAATCTGCAGCTCAACTCCACTTTTGTTCACACAATTATGGCCTAACAAAAAACCTACTAAGGCTGCCTTCTCCATCAAGGTAGAGATAACTTCCATCCCCAGGACAAACAAATATGGAGACAGAGAGTCACCTTGTCTTAAAACCGTTGAGCTGTTGAAAAAACCAACAGGACTGCCATTAACCAGAACCGAAAAAGAGGCAATAGTGACACACTACTTTATCCATTTCACCCATTTCAACCCAAAACCCATCTTCCCTAGAATCTCAAACAAAAATTTTAGTTTAGGCAATCATACGCTTTTTCAATGTCCAACTTACAGATAACACCCCTTTCCTTATTCTTCACCATAGAATCAATCACCTCATGAGCAATTAGGGAGGCGTCCAAAATTTGCCTTCCTGCTACAATAGCATTTTGGGCTTTATTCACCAATCTATTCATCACCCCCTTAAGCCTATTGGCTAGAACTTTAGCCAACAACTTGTACAAACTACCCACCAAACTGATAGGGCGAAAATCATTGAAGTCTTTTGCTCCCCCTTTTTTGGAATCATGACAAACTTGCCCGTGTCATGGAACTCCCTGAACATTCGCATTACATCCTCCTTAACAGTATCCCAATTGCATTGCCAGAAAGCTGCCCATCAGGGCCAAGCGCTTTATCTCCATTCAGGTCCCTCAAAGCTGAATGCACCTCTTTCAAAGAAAAAGGAACCTCCAAATTGGTAGCTTCCAACTCAGACAGTCTAGAGAAGGATAGCTCGTCAAAATTGGCTCTCCAGTCTCCAGGGTCCTTGAGGAGGTCCTCGAATGCAGCAACAATATTTTGCCTCACGGAATTTTTCTCAGTAAACCAAACCCAATTAATCCTCATCTTCTGAATTTGACTTTGTCTTTTATGAGCTTTAGCCATTCTATGGAAAAACCCTATATTTTTGTCCCCCTCTTTAAGCCATAACTCCCTAGATTTCTGCCTCCAGAAAATCTCCTCCAAACTGATCCACTTTAAAATCAATTGCAAAATGATTTTATCCCCTCCATCTCCCTTAAGGAGAGGGTTCTCTAAGTGTCAACAAAATCCCAACGGGCCACCTTCTTCAAAGCTTCCTTTTTTCCTTCCTCTACTGTACCAAAAATATCCCTGTTCCAACTTCTAATACTAGCTTTAGTGGACAGATTCATGCATCAAATACTCATACCCAACCCCATGCAACATAGGTAAGTCCTACATAAAATGGGCCACAAGATTTTAATGTTTACCTAAAAATAACGCTTTTAAAAACTATTAAAATTTTGACATATTAGTTGTTTTTTAAATTTTTTTACAACCATAAGGTTGTGTTTCGTTCCTGGAAAGTACTAAGGAAAAAAATGCTAAGAAAAATAACTTTTTTATATTTGGTTGTCTAAGAAAAATCTTAAAGAAAATCAAATATAAATAATATTTATTAGAAACTCATATAGTTTTAAATTATTGAACTTTTATATAATTAGTTAAAATAAATAAATGATTTTGAATTAGAAAATAAAAAATAATATATTGAACTTTAAGTCTATTTTTATTTTCCGTCACTTTTCCTTTCCATATACTTTTCCTCTCTATTTTCTTTCCCTTGCATTTTCTCACAAATTTTCAAGGAACCAAACATAGCCTAAATTTTAAAAGTATTTTAAGAATATAAGGTGAGTTAATATTTTTTATAAAGAAGCTACTGTATTTTCTATACATTGTATATTATTGACAAGAATAAAGCAAAATATAACTACAAACAGCACTGAGTAATAATCTCTTGAAATTAATAAATTAATCTAAGTTAAGAACTAAATAACAAGTTTAAAGTCAATAAATCAAGTCAAATCTAGAGTAAGCCATTTTATGGCATTAAGCACTAAATTTACAAGTTTACCAAACCTCATGTACGTTATCAAGGCCTTATTTGGATCAAGAAGCCAAATGCTCTTTCTTAAGGACAATAAGGACTCGTATCTCGGTTTAGCTAATTTTGTTCAAATATCTTATGGCTTAAAACAGAATTTAACATGGAAATAAGCAAAATCCGGTTTCCTGTAGAAGTTCTAGTTTGGCTAATGCAAGGCTCTAACATGGAAATCAGCAAAATCTTGTTCCCTGTGGAAGTTCTATTTTGGTTTATATAATAGTTGTTTTTATAACAGTAGAACTATAGGAAATAATATTACCCTTTAAAATTTATGACTTTGGCCTTGGCTTCCTGCTAAAACCAAAAAAGGGAAGCTACCCTAAAGGTCTAAGTTTGTTTACTAACTTTCCCCCTCTACGTGTCATTTTAGCATTTTCAAGATGACCATGTAGTGTCAACCTTAATCTTGTAAATGCCAGTGTTGTCATAATTATTTCTCTATCACCAGAATCTCCCCTCTATCATTTCCATCTGTAATTGCCCCCATTGAGCTCATGCAATGTCATAGGTTTGGTCATCTTCAATCCTCAAGAA
Source organism: Tetrastigma voinierianum (assembly GCA_016808115.1). NCBI lineage: Eukaryota > Viridiplantae > Streptophyta > Magnoliopsida > Vitales > Vitaceae > Tetrastigma > Tetrastigma voinierianum. Next base: position 168,522 of record JAEQBH010006129.1, read on the forward strand.
AACCATATGTCTATTCTTAAGCTATGACATCCAAATTCGTACATTTAACACCGTCATGTACCATCCCTTCCAAAAATTTAAATAAAAAGGGGAGAACTATAAACCTTCAGCCCTAATTGGTATCCAAAAACTGCAACTACTTCATCAAATTAGTGAGAATGTAACGACCCGTTTTATTATTTCTATTTTAATTGTTCTCTTAGGTTTCTAATTAGAGCTGTGTTAGGATTCTGTTTTGGTTTCCTTTTAGGGTTTTGTTTGTTTCCTTTTAGGGTTCTAGTTTGCAGCCTTTAAAAGGGGGTTGTCTCTCTTAAGTTTATCAAATTTTATTCTCTCAATAAAAGTTTGATTTAGTTTGAGTGTTTTCTTCTTGGCTGTTACATTGGTACGTAGGACGAATTCGGTTTCCAAGAACATGGATGGGACTAGAGCACAAGAAATTTGGCGATTGGAGGATTGCTATAAGCAATTAAAGGAAACTTCGGAACAACATTCAACGGAATTAAAAGGGTTGATCCGTATGGTGACAACCCTCAAACTCAAGTTTGATCAATCGGCAAAAAAATCAAAGGCAATCGTGGCTCCTACAGAAGTTAGTGGTTTAATCCCTACCAAGCCGAGGGCGGGGTTTGCCTCGAGTATGTTGCATGTCCATACTAGGTACTCTAAACTGAATTTTCCAACTTTCGAGGGAGAAAATCCTGGCGTGTACAAGGCAGATTTTTCAAATACAACGGTGTTAAAACTAGAGGCGTAGGGATCAATACATGAAGGAAAGGTTATAGATTGGTTCCAGGGGCATGAAGCATCAGTCAAAGACTTGAATTGGGAGGCGTTAACTACCGACATAACCGCACGATTTGGGCAAGGAACGTATGACAACCCAATTGGTCAGATCACAAAATTGAGGCAAATCTCATACATACACATCTATCAGGAACAATTTGAAGCACCAATGGTAAGAACTAAAGGCTTAAAGGAAGACTTTTTTGTACAATGCTTCATAAGTGGTTTGAGAGATACAATCAAAAACCAAGTGATGATGTTTCAACCCACCACTCTAAGTCGGGCTATAGGGCTGGCATTACTAAAAGAAAACACCATAAAGGCGATGATCAAGGAAGCCAAGCCCTCATCTCGAAACACTACCAATCTAACACCACGTACACAAAAAATAGGACAAGGGAATTTTGGGCAAATCCCTTTGATCAGGAAAATATCCCGCCAGAATTGTACAGAAGAGAGAAGAAGTTATGTTACTATTGTGACAAAAAATATGAACCGGGGCATAAGTGTAAGAGAAGACAAATTTACTTGCTAGAAGGGGAAGAGGAAGGTGAAACAAGTGAGAAAACCCACAAGTTCGAAGAAGAGGAGGAAGATTCCTAGTGTGTCCATGCTATTGTCGCACCTCACCAAACCATTAATTAGGGCAATATAGTGCGCTATCATCATTCTGATTGATTCAAGAAATACCCCCAATTTCCTTGATGTTACAGTGGCTAAACACACTGGTTGCATAATACAGCAAGACAAGCCTTTAATGGTTGCAGTGGCTGATGGAACTAAGATTGCTAGTACAATGACTTGCAAGCAGTTAACATGGAGATGCAAGGTAAGGAATTCAAAGCAGATATGAGGTTAATTCCTATAAGGGGTTGTGACATGGTGTTGGGGATACAATGGTTAGCCCAATTAGGGCCAATTTTGCGGGACTTCAAAAGATGGAATTTAGTTGGAATGGGAAAAAAAAAATGGTGTTACGCAAGGCTATGACAAGTCCCTTGAAGTTAGTTTTAGCCCTACAAATGGAGAAGGATCTTTCGCATGCACTGACAGTGGCTACTACTAAGATTTTCTCAATGCAATTGGAAGCAACTTATGTGACGAACAAGGGGACAATTATAGAAGAGATGCCATATGAGTTATAAAAGCTACTAAACAATTATGAAAGTCTATTCCTTGAACTAAAAGGCTTTCCACCATCGAGACCTCAAGATCACATTGATGCTTGGGAGTGTCCCCCCGAACGTTAGACCATATAGGTACCCTTATGTTTAAAAATGAGAGATCCAAAAAATGATTAATGAGTTGATTGCAACCGGCAACATCCAAAGGAGTGCTAGTCCCTTTTCTTCATAGGCTTTGCTTGTGAAAAGAAAGACATGAGTTGGCATATGTGTGTGGATTATTTTATGATTGAAACAACATCAATCAGAATAGTTTCCCATACCTGTGATTGATGAGCTATTAGATGAACTACATGGGGTTAAGCTTTTCTCAAAATTAGATTTGAGGTCAGGTTACCAACAAATTCAAATACAACCCGACGATGTCCACAAGACAGCCTTTTGTACCCATGAAAGACACTATGAGTTTCTAGTCATGCCCTTTGGTTTGACGAAGGCGCCTCCAAGGTATTATGAATGATATTTTCAAACCTTACTTGAGGAAATTTGTGCTAGTATTTTTTGATGATATTTTGGTATTTAGTAAGAGTTGGGTCGAACACTTGAAGCATTTAGAAATGGTGTTGAGACCTTGGTTCAAAATCAATTGTATGCCATGAAGTCAAAATGTTCTTTCGGTGAGGCATAACTAGAATATTTGGGGCACTTAATCTCTAAACAAGGGGTGGAAACTGATTCGGCCAAGATTGAATGTATGAAGAAATGGCCAATACCAAATTCCTTGAAGTCCCTACGAGGGTTTTTGGGACTCACAAGCTACTATAGAAGATTTATTAAAGATTATGGGAAGATTAGTCAACCATTGACAAATTTACTCAAGAAAGATAATTTTGAGTGGAGCAAGGAAGATGAGAATGCATTCAACCACCTGAAGGTAGCCATGTGCAAAGCTCCTACATTAGCAATGCCCAATTTTCAAATGGAATTCAGAATAGAATGTGATGTAGCTAGTGGGGGAATTAGAGCATTATCCTGTGGAGGATCTAATCTATAGCATACTTGAGTAAAAGTTTGTCACCCAAACATCTGGGCATGTCTATTTTATGAGATGGCATGCGATCATGAACAAAAATACTGACTATAGGGAGCACTTAATCTATCATCATTATCAGTACATACTTTGACTCATCATCTCACCCTACAGTGTGTGTCACTTGTTGACTGCCATGATTGTCACACTATGAAGGCAGAATATATTGATTATTGTATATCAAGAATGAAAGAGTCCAAGGAAAAGGCAATAATGATGGTTATTTCCTTTCCGTTGGTTGAATGGGTAGAACAACTCAAGCAAGAGTGGCAACAAGACGTGGAAATTCAAAGATTAATCCAAGAAGTACAAGCAGATCCAACCTCTCACTCCAACTATAGTTGGGAGCATGACCTTCTCAAATACAAGGGGAGGCTATGGCTAGGCAAAAATTCAAGCTTGAAACCTATTCTACTTAAAGAGGCACATGTAGGTGTAGAGGGAGGACATTCTAGTGTGAAGAAAACCTCAGAAAGAATTAGACAGGGTTTTTTATTGGAAGAAGATGTGTAAAGAGATTGGCATGTTTGTGGCAAAATGTGAGATATGGCAAAGGAATAAGGATGAAAATGTTTCTTATCCCGGATTGTTACAACCATTACCTATCCTGAAGCAAGTTTGGATAGATAAATCCATGGATTTTATAGAGGGGTTGCCAACATCACATGGTAAGCAAGTCATATTTGTCAGAGATGTGCTGAGTAAATATGTCATTTTATGCCTCGAACTATCTTTATATCAGTTTTGAGGTTGCACAAGCATTCATGGATAATATTTATAAATTGCATGGCCTACCAAAGTCAATCATAACTGATCAGGATCCTGTTTTTACTAGTAACTTCTGGAAAGGCTTATTTGCACAGTTAAATGTTGGGTTATTACATAGTACAACATATCATCCACAAACTGATGGGCAAACCGAAATAGTTAATAAGTGCTTGGAGCAGTATTCACAATGTATGACTGGGGATAAACCCAAGGAATGGACTAAATGGCTTCCCTTGGCGAAGTGGTGGTATAACACTTCCTACCACTTATCTACTCAAATCACCCCTTTTGAAGATGTGTAAGGTAGGCCACCTCCAACATATATTGCTTATATACCCAGGAAGTCTAGTGTGGTTGTGGTTGACCAAAGTCTAAGAGAGCGAAATGCCATGATACGTCTACTCAGAGCTAATCTCATTCAAGCACAAGCAAGGATGAAAGGATATGTAGACAAAAGAAGCGAAAGGACATTGAGGCAGGTGATAAGGTTTTTCTTCGTTTGCAGCCTTATAAGCAAACTACTGTGGCATTTAAATGGAATAGGAAGCTATCTCCCCGCTCTTTTGACCATATGGTTCTTCAATGGGTGGGACAGGTGGCTTACAAATTGGAATTACCTGTTGACTCCAAAATCCATCATATCTTTCATGTGTCGAGCTTAAAAAAGAAATTAGGGGAATCAATCATCCCTGTCATAGAGTTACCAACGACAAGACAGGATGGACAGCTGCAGCTCGAGCCCGTTTCGATATTGGATAGAAGAGTGTTTAAGCGAAATCATGGTCCCAAAACACCTGGGAAGATGCAATCAAAAGACAACAATAGTTTCCTCTATTTCAGCCTTGAGGACAAGGCTTGTTTGAAGGGGTCGGAATTGTAACGAACTGTTTTATTGTTTTTCATTTTAATTGTTTTCTTTAGGTTTCTGATTAGAGCTGTAAGTTAGGATTCTGCTTTGGTTTCCCTTCTAGAGCCCTGTTTGTTTCCTTTTAGGGTTCTAGTTTGCAGCCTTTCAAAGAGGTTGCCCTTCTTTGGAAACAATATAAATTTTATTTTCAATAAAAGTTTGGATTTCAGTTTGTGTGTGTTTTCTTCTTCCTGGCTGTTACAGAGAAGAGCACGATAAAGTAAACAAAACAAATAAAAACTCAAACTGAGACAAGAAGACGAATCCTAGGGTTTCAATCATTAATTCTGGAAAAAAGTCAACATCTGAAATCAATGCAATTTAACAGATACCAAAACCGATCGAAAAGACCAAATCAAGTTCACCTAAAATCATCCAATTCAATCAGATACACAATGGAGATGAAAATAAACAATAATTGAGCCCAAAACAAGAGAGAACTTACAACATTTTCGTATTGTCGCGGATCTACGTCCATCATTCACCGCTTTTATATAATTTTATACAGAAATTTTCTAACTTTTGAGGGTTTCAGAAGGCATCTGATAATATATTAATATAACTTCGTGGTTCGTTTGAGCCTCTGAAAGTGAACCAGGAACGCAGGCGCCGTTGAGATTACTCACTCAATCTCTCTCCCTCTCTCTCTCTCTCTCTCTTTCATTAGGACACTGGGATTTCAGAGACGTGCTCGTTATCCCTAATACAAAGATGGAAAATATCTTTAAACCGACTGCCACCAAGATACCGCCGTGTCAGCGTCATAGGAAATCAGAGAATGTGCACCGTTCGATTCTAGAGGATCCATGGGATGGACGGTCCAAGTTCGCCTATTTTTCCCATATTTAAATTGCAGATGAGACGTGAGAATCGGGAAATGGGCTTGCTTGTCCAGAACTATAGTATATTAGTATACCCAGTTTTTTTTTTAAATAATAATAATATTAAAAATGTCCGGATCAATTGCTTTGACTATCAACCTTAACAAGATCGGACGACAGGAAGGTTTTGAGTATCACACAAGATATACTTCATGATTATTATATTTTAATATATATATATATATATATATATATATATATATATATAATATAAAAATAAAGCACCATTTTAATTTTATGATTTTATCATATTTTGTATGTAAAACAAATAGTTCATAGATATATATTTCTCTATTTTCTGTTTTTCAACTCAAATCATAAAATGAATTCATTTATTTTTAAATTAAAATAATGAATCATTTTTACAAAATTAATTTTTTATTTTTTGAATCATGTTGCTTAAAAAAAAGGAAAAAATAGATATCATACTATCAATTTAAAAATAATAGGACATCAATCACTAAGAATTGGGTATTCAAGATTCAAGTTATAAAAAATAATTATGATTTTGTCAATATATTATCATAATCATAACTAGCGAATGTAAATGAAGGTATGATAGCACATCTCGTTAGCTATTAGTATATCGCAGAGATCCTATTTTTTTATGCGTTGTGAGTACCATGACTTTAATCCCAACCCACGCTCATCAGCTCCTAAGGCTCGCACTCCACCGCATAAATTTCGTCTACAAGCTCGCCCAAGTGCGGCCTATTATATTAAAAATCATACTGGAACCCACTTAAGGTAATCCTAGAACCCGTCAGATCTCGAGTCCCCCCAAATCAAATTATCTAATGAGATATAGAAATTCTCATGAAAATACGCAAAGACATTTATCCTCGAATTTCCGATTTCTAAATCCTTTATTTTAAGGATAATCCTCGGGAGCAAGAAAAACATATTTTATTCCTTATTTCTCAAAAGCGATAATCCTCGAGCAAAATTAAAAACAGCACTTAAACGATAATCCTTCATAAAGCGAAAAAACAGATCCCTTATTTTAGCGCGATAATCCTTACTGCGAAAAACATATCTTATTCATAAAATAAGAACGGAGATTTAGGAACGGAGCCCTATAAATGGGAAAGATTCCCCGTGGAGTAGAGGTATGCAATTCCAACTATCTCAACCACCTTCTTCTTCCCGAGTACCGCACACCGGTCGGTTTGATCGCTTTATGTGCTCACATCGGCATTAACCGACGCCTCCGGAGATTGGGACAAACAAATTGGTGTCGTATGTGGGAAATCGAACAAAAAGTATTGTCGATTGGCAAGAGCTTAGCTCTAACGGGTCGCCCAAGAATGCACTCTTCGTCACTGGAGCTCCCACGATCCCCATTCCACATTTGATTCGCTCCGCGCCGCAATGTCATGCAACCGCGATCCGGGCCGCTGAGATCAATTCCTCCATTGGCCTCAAGGCATGGAGAGAAAGAATGAGGAACAAGCAAGAAAGATGAAGGAGTTGCAAAGTTATGTTGAACGCTCACAGCGAGATAATGACCAATTATGGACAAGGATTGGAGAAAGCCGCGAACCTGGAAGAGGTATTATCAATAAAGCTTCCTTTAAAGCATTCTCTATCAATTCGCAATAAATTAATTTACAAAGCTCCAGGGTAAGGTTTGATGTCCCATCGCCCAATATGATTGATGCCCAACCGGGTTCATTACAAAGCTCCGGTATACCGATGTCCCACGCCAAAGATAAGCACGCCCAGCCTAGTTCATTATAAAGTCCCGGTAAGGTCAGACGTCCCATCTACCAAGATATTGATGCCCCATAGCTCATTACAAATCCTAGTCGCATTGACACCTTACTTTAAGACATAAGAAGTCCGTGATCGGTGGCTCTAAGCCTGGTCAGACACTTTCTCAAAAGACTGACTATGCATTTTAGTTTGTCGACACTTTCTTAACGCGACTTCCCGCTCTAAAGTTCGCCCCGACACTTTCAAAAGACTCGGGATTCGCGCTCTTAGCCCGTCGACACTTCCACGAAAGACTTCGCCTAAGTCAGTCTCGACACTTTCTTAACGCCGCATCATGTTTAAGCCGTCTGACACTTTCTAAAGGCCATAATTGTGGCATTAAGCTGTCCGACACTTTCTTAATGTCCGACTTCTAGCTCTAAGCTGTCTGACACTTTCAAAAGACCATATTGTGGCTCTTATCCTACTGGCACTTTCTTAATGCCAAACTTCAATGAAGCCGGCTCCCAAGACTTTCAAAATACAATACTATACCTTAGCTTACCGGGCATTTCCCACGTCAAACTCCGCCTGAGCCATGGCACTTCCTTAATGTTAGACTTCTCGCTCTAAGCCGTCTAGCACTTTCAAAAGACCGGGCCGATGGCTCTAAGTCATTTCAAACTTTCTTAACGTCAAACTTCCTGGGCTTCTAGTTTCATTTGACACTAAAAGCCGACTATACAGTTTGCCTGACACTTTCTTAACGCGACTGCTGGCCTAAGCCGGCCTGAAGACTTTCTTAACGCCGACTTCTACTTAAGTCGTTTCAGACTTTTAAAAGACTTTGCCTGCGGGCTCTTAGCTTCGGGCTGCACTTTCTTAATGTCGACTTCGCTCTAAGCCATTCGACACTTTCAAAGACCAGATTGCGGGCTTTAAATTGCTAGCACTTCCTTAATGCCAGACTTCTGGCTCTAAGTTGTCTAACACTTTCAAAAGACCAGACTATGGCTCTAAGCCTATTAGCGCTTTCTTAATGCCGCACTTCGCTCTAAGTCATCCGACACTTCTTCAAAGACCAAATCAAGTGCTTCTACCGCTAGCACTTTCTTAATGCCGTACTTCTCGCCTAAGTCGTCTAAAGACTTCAAAGACCAGATCACATTGCCGCTGAAGACTTTCTTAAGGCCGCACGTGGCTCTAAGCCATTGGTACCTTCAAAAGACCGCATCAAGCATTCTAAGCATGTCGTCTCTCTAATGTCAAACTCGATCTGTCGCTGACACTTCTAAAGGCCAGACTTGTGGCTCTAAGCCGTCTGACACTTCTTAACGCCGTAATTTCCTACCGCCTAGCACTTCTTTCAAAAGACCGCATCATGCATTTTAGCCCGGCTGGCACTTCCTTAATGCCGACTTCTGGGCCTAGTTCGGCCCGACACTTTCTAACGCACTCGCTTAAGCCGTCCGGGGCACTTTCAAAAGACCAAACTGTGGCTCTTAGCCTGATTTCACTTTCTTAATTCCAAACTTCTGGCTCTAAGCCGTGTGGCACTTTCAAAAGACCGGATTGTGGCTCTAAGCCTGCTGGCACTTTCTTAAGGCCAGACTGTGGCTCTAAGCCTGCTAGCACTTTCAAAAGACCAGATTGTGGCTCTAAGCCTCATGACACTTTCAAAAGTCCATTGTTTAATTCGTTAGTTCGCTAGCGCATGTTTAAACACACAACACGACTCTCACCGCGCTGCCTCTTCTCTTCACCATATTGGGCAAGTCGTGAGTCTTGTTCCTTCAAAGGTGACTGACAGCTTCGATTTAAGCTAACTAAGGCCCTTCACGATTCATCTGAGGCTCTCGAAGTCACCCCGCTTTGGGAAGAGCTACCCGATTGACTTCAAAAGATCGGGAAGAACAAATGTTCAATTTCTAACGGACCTCCCGCAACGAACGAGGTGATGACGGTGCCAAGCGAAAGGAGCCGGGAGCTTTTCCAACTCGCGAGTTCTTCATTGACAAGAGGAACTCGCTGCGCCCCCTCTCAGTGATCTTGAGCAATCGACTAATGTTGAGAAACATGCGGTTCACACGCGCTTTATATCCAAACACAAGTTCAATGCACGCATTAATTCTCCCAGTCCCTTCAACTTTCTCCACTTAATGTTTAAAAGATCAGAGATTTTCCACTGTGTTAAGCACCCAACCTCAGCCTTAAAAGGAGGGCATCAGGAGTACCATGGCTTTAGCCAAAACCCACCGCCAATAGCTCAGTTCTACAGCCCAATGCCACGGCTCACCTCATGAAGCGGCCCAAGGCTTACCCACTATATTAAAACTAATAATCGAACCCACCATAAGGTGTTCTAAACCCGTCTGGGATCCTAAGTCTCCTAGCAAGCCATTCACTGCAGATATGAGAAATTTGTTATGGGAAAATACGCAAAGTAGATATTTATCCCCTCGACTTCCTCAATTTCTAAATCCTTTATTTGGAAGGATAATCCTTGATAAGAAAAAACATATTTTATTCCTTATTTCTCAAGCTCAATAGGCCCGACGCCCGCACAGGCTCACTGCATAGCCCGCCTCATGAAGTTGCCTGCGCGACCCACCATGCTTAAAAAACCATACTAACCCACTAAGGTGCAGTCCTAGAACCCGCTTCTCGATCCCGAGTTCCCAACTGGCCATCTTTACCAAGATATGGAGAAATTGTTATGGGAAAATACATAAAGTAGATATTTATCCCCGAATTTCATGATTTCTAAATCCTTTATTTGGAAGGATAATCCTTGATAACAAAAACATATTTTATTCCTTATTTATCAAAAGGATGATCTTTGATAAGAGAAAAATAGATTTTATCCCTTATTTCTCAAAAAGATAATCCTTGATAAGGAAAAACATATTTTATCCCTTATTTCTTAGAAGGATAATCCTTAATAAGGAAAGACAGATTTTATCCCTTATTTCTTAAAAAGATAATCCTTAATAAGGAAAGACAGAATTTTATCCCTTATTTCTTAAAGGATAATCCTTAATATGAAAAATATTATTAAAATAGAACGGAGATTTGGGAGCAGCGCATAAATTGGAATGATCACGGAGTAAGATATACTATTATTCTCCACCGAAGTAAACCTTCTTTAAGCTCCATCATTGTTGAAACTAATCATGGAGGAGAATTAGACACATAGTCACCTGATCGCCCTTTTTACAGGTTCACATTGCACAGCTGATGCCCTGGAGATCAGACAAACAAATTGGTTCTTACATTGGTAGCATGAATAGTGAATACCCAAGCATTAGTGATGAATGTTTAATTATTTTGAAATTAATAACATGTACTTTTCCTTAAAAAAAAGTGTCATATTTCTCATATTTTATTGTTAGTTTCATATTATCCTATGTAATATATATTTAAAGATATTCAAACTGATACCCAGATTATAAGACGCATAATGTAATTCCAATCACATTACATAAATAAATTGAAATCATATTTCCACCACTTATTTAACTCACCTCACGAATGAGACTTACAGGTGAGTCGGCACCACGGATTCACTTTGTTACGGGAATGAGTCAAAAAAACACGAGAATCGTCGAAAGGAATGGTCGGGAGAGAGAATTTTTTTCTTGAACACTCTTAAAAATAAAAGAACCATTTCTTTTATATTTTTAATTTTATTTTAAATAAAATAAAATTAAATGATCAAACACAATGCTTCATCGTGGGTCCTTTCCACATCCATTTTCCAAACCACGCTTCCACTATTTTTCATTAAGAGGAAACGATCGGGCCACATCATGTATTTTGAGCCTGTCTTAGATATCTCATACTCACACATGATGGGACCAACTCTTTTCTGATAAGGTTCATACTTGTTAAATAAATTGTGATCATACATACTTAGAGCACATTTACTATATATAAATGTAGTGTGATTTCTCGTGAGATCACAGTATGTTTAGTATGTTATATATTACATCATTTTCATATGAGATCTCAAGAAATATGAATTCATGATTATATTTTTTCCCACATTGGAAATACATAATTGTCGACCCATGAATACATATTGATGCTACTATTTATTCGTAAATATGATCTTCCTCTTACTTGATTCTTGTAATTCTCATCGTTTTTTCTAGAAATGTTATGGTGATTTAATCATTCATAATCTTTTGGTAACATTCTAAGATATCAAACACTAGATAATGATGAGGAAATCGGGCGGAATGATAAGGATATTATGCGAGATTACTTAAAACTCAGGGCCTCCTGAAAAAAAAAAATCATTACCCTTGTTGGTCAACACTTCACACATGTGGTGTAAGATACAACTTTATTATGGGTTATCCTCCCTTTTCCTCATCTAGACATAATATGGCATGTCAATTTTTTTCAGCACCATATAGATTGTAGTTTAACAATCTCAATGCCCAACTATGGGACTATACATACTTTTTTTTGTTAAAACTAAAAATCAGGCGCTGTCGGCTTTAGATGATTAAGTGATATCTCACTTAATGATTAATATTTTATTCAATCTTTAAATGAAATCGACATTTGTATTTAAGTCTTTGCTCTTAATTATCACCTAGATAATAATGCTTAAAACCTGTCTCATCTTAGTACACACAAAGTGACTCAGGTGATTGCATGTGTGAGTAGGTCAATCTCTCATATGTCCGACATACTTCTATATCTCATATGTACTTAACTTATGTGTTCATGTATGTTTCATAAGCATTCGAGAATAAAATAAATATTATCAAAAAAAATACTCGTGAATATACTAGGAAGTACATAATCTAAAATATACTTTAATATCTACGTAAGCCCACAGACTTGACATGCATAAAGTAAGCTTCTTAAGGTATGGGCTTTGTGCCTTGAGGAATTTGCAAAATTATAAGTTAGGAAAATAATAATGATAGAATTTGTATAGGTATAAGTTACGGAAATATGTGAGCAAAGGAATTTTTATAGGCATACGTTTATGAAAATAATAATGATAATTGAATTAGGCGTTATGGAAATAATGATAATTCAATTAGGCGATTATGAAAATAATAATGGTAATTCGATTAGTAATTAATTAATTACTTTAATGAAAAAGACGTTATGAAAATAATAATGGTAATAATTAATTAATTACTTTAATGAAAGGATGATAATAATGATAATTCAATTATTAATTAATTAATTAATTTAATGAAAGGGAGTAAAAGGTAATTTTCCTAATAGATACCTAGTATAAATTGGAATAAGAAAATCCTTTACATTAACCTTTGAGTTTCTCTACAGCGGTAAATTCAGGATATTTGTCTGAACTTTGGGATCCCCAGGGTTTGAAGAACAAATTTCTCTAGGTAAGATCTTAACTTTGTTTATTTTCTAGATTTCTTTTATGTAGATTATTTAATGTTTCTTTTGATTTAGATCAACCACGATCGGATTTAGATTTCCTCTAGTTCATTAAATAAAATAAAATAAGGATTAGGGGTGTCGTATTGAATTACTTTGAGTATGAGAATGAAAAAAGTATTTAAGGATAATTTTGAAAGAAAATAATGATAAACAAATAGGATAAATTTGAAAATTTGAATTATGTATATTTATATTTGGTAAGTATTTAAGAATATGTGTATTTTGGCAAATAAATATTTTATTAAGGATTGAGATTTTATTAGATAAGGAATATGATTAGAATAATTATTTAGCAGTGCTCGGAAATAAGATCAGATTAATAATGCTTGTTATCGATATGATAATTGTTAGAGTAAAGGCTATATGTGTGTTGTGTAATAATATAATTTGTAAAATAGTATTAATAATATTTCTTTCTAATGCAAGAATTTAGTTCGGATTAAGAGCATAAAAATAAATAAATTATTAAAATAAGATCTGAAAGGAAATATGAGTTTTATAAAATTTGTGAAACTACCTAATTCAAATAGTTATCATTTGAACAGTCCTCAATATGTTTGAGGTGAACAAAAATAATATAATTGTTAAGAATGCTCGACTTAGGAAAGTTTTAAGAATAAATAAGTAATGATGAGTCTCTTCCTTATTATTTTAGGAGAAATGTTCATTGAGGTGAAGTGCTTGGATTAGCTGTAAGGCTTTTGAATTACTCATTTTGAGGTAAAGGGATTCTAATATCTGACTTTTCGAAGAATTATTATTTTTTATATATATGCGTGTAAAGGATTCTAATCTGACTTTTGAAGAAATTATTATTTTTATATATATGCGTGAAGGGATATTAATACGGATCTTTAAAAAAGAAAAATTGTTTGTTTTTTACTTCATTTGAGGATGAAAATTAACAACAATCTTGGTTTGTGAAAAGTTTTACTTTTTATTTATTTGATTATCCATGGATCAAGAAAGTAGTTTTGTATGATTGCACTTTTGAGATTTGAACACATTTTAGAAAGAAAATGTGGAGATATAAATCATTTTAATTTGAACTTTTGAATGAAATATTTGACTACGAGTTGAATTCATTTTGTCCCAGCGGAAATAATGATTGACAACTATTAATTTGTATCCAACGGGATATAATAGTTGACCTTTACATTTTCTTGGTGGGGAATGGTGGTTGAACTGGCCTGCAGAGGCTTGGTTAGAGTTCTTGAATCTTGAATGATGTTTGGTTAGTCCACTTGCCAAAAGGAACAATTTGGAAGCTATTACACCGTTTGAAATTCACATGTGGCGTAAATTTGATATTTGACCAGAGAAAAATATATATTTAGTATATTTGATTTTGGGTGATATCACCATGAAAGTGTTTGAATCAGAGTTTGATATGAAATTGTTTGGATCACATTTGATATGAAACTGATTTGAAATGGATATGAGAATGTTTTGAAGTATATTTGATTAATCATTCAAGAGCTTATTTTGAATCAAAGTTTTGATGAAAAACATCTCCTATTGTTATATGATTAGAAAACTTTTTTGATCCATGAAGCGTATTAGTATTTCTTATTGGGCTTTTAGCTCCTCCCGTTCGTTGACATATTTTTGGGTACTTTTTAGTTTTAAACGGGTATCATTTAGGTTGGGGATTCGTCATCATTAGGATTTGATTAGAACTTTATGTTCGGATCTGTGTAAACTCATAAGTTCATGTTTATCTGAAATGTTGGTATTGAGATTATTGAGAAAGTCACTTGGATGTGAACATTCCTTTTTTATATTCATACAGTTAGGTTGAGAGATCTCAAATATTGAGCGACTTTATACTTGACATGCATAATTGAGATTTGAATATTTAGAAGTAATTTTTATCGCATGAAATTTTGAATTTGAAAGATTTATTAATTTAGAAGGTTGCGCATTTCTTTACGAATATGTGATTGGTAATTAGACCAAAATCGATTCTGAAAGGTTAGTGTCGTTTCACACTTCAGAGCCTTCATCTTTGAAGTGCTTGAGGGTGTGGTGTGATCCATGCTAAGAGTGGGTTTAGGAACTTTGTAATTAGTATCAGGCTATAGGTTATAGAATCTTGGTGAACTCGTTTGATTGCAACTGGGAATAGATGAGTGATGCATTAGCTTAGTTTCAACTTCATCTAGTCTTAATTCCCTCTAATTCTAACTTGCTTACTTGGCTTCTTGCAGGCTAAATTAGTTATACACTTTTGCTTTATAGAACACCATGCTAGTCAGGAGACTTGCATCTTCTCGAAATAGTCGAGGCTAATGATGATGCCACCTCTCCACGAGGCTTTGCCCCTATGACTGCGAAGGGCTTTATAGATATTTGGGACTTTGGTACGGATTACCGCCTGTGGTTGAGAGGGTAGGCTAGAAATTTCTTGGAAGTAATGGTGAGGTGGAGTCTCATCTGAAGTAGGGGTGGCTCCTTTGCGACTTTAGAGTTAGGTCCCACTGTTTTTCCAGTCTCAAAATCACGGAGGCGGGGCTTGGATTATGATGATATAAAATTCTTTATTGTCATTGATTGTTCGAGACCAAAAAAAAAAACCTCTTGTACAGCATTTATGTTGAAGGCAGGATCATTGGTGGCTCATGACTAAGGGCTTTTGAAGGATTAGGGCCTATTGTTTGGAGACAGTTTAGGGAGGCCTTCTATAAGAAGTACTTCCCTGATAGTGTTAGGCGACAAAAGGTGGGAGAGTTTGTTCGTCTGGAACAAAGAGATTTGGCCAGTGTGATATGAGGCTAGGTTTAGAACTATCACGTTTTACCCCACAATTGGTTGCTCTGAGAGGAGGAAAAAAGCATTAAAGTTTCAAGATGGACTAAAGCCTTGTTTGAAGAATAAGATATCAGTGCGAAGTTGGGTGTTTATTTAGAGGTGGTAGGCCAGGCCCTTATTGAGAGAGAAGGATAATACAGGCTTAAAGCACCAGAAATTATCGGGGAGCGAGCCAAGAAAGGAAGGAGGAAATAGGAGTGATGTGGTGCTCATGTCAAGTCTGAGAAAAGTCGCTCAGAGTGGAATCGAGCGGTTATTATCTTAACGAGACTTGTTTAAGTTTGTGTATAGAGGATAGTTGAGTGACATGTTAGTTGATAAGTTCATATCCGTTTGAGTATTCTTAGCATTACATGCAAAGGTATGTTAGATAAATGATTTCTTGATGACTAGTTAAGTTCACTACACTCTTTTCCTTTATGTTAACATTGAGTTTTAATTGAATATACTTTTATCGAAATGATATGATTTGAATTTGTCACTTCTATAGAACATGTCATTATGGACAATATGGTGGTTTGAAGTTATTTTAGGATGATTGGTAAGAAGAATATTGAATTGACTTAATACTCCTTAAACATTAAGGTTTTTGTTTGATTTTGAGGATGAATTAAGGAGCTTACTACCTTTTATTTGTTGATTGTTTTGGGGAAAATGTTGTCTTTCCATATTCTTAGTTATCTTGAGTTTAGTTGAAGGGAAACATGCCAGATAAATTGTTACTCATAAACTAAACCTTATAAGATGGTTATTTGCTTAGAAATGTTGTTAAATCTTTTAAGTCAATGATGACGATGAAAACAATTTGAGTGAAATGATCTAATGTTGTTATTAAAGTTTGAAGTTTCTTAGGATTTATTGAGTACTACAAATAAATTATTAAGGGTCTCTAAGATTATCTTATATTTTTCGGTGACATAGAAAGAAGTTAAGTTTGATTGATCTTATAACTATGATGATAGCTTCACTGAGTTTGAAGAGCAAATTGGTAGCAACTCTTATTTTGATTATTTCATTGGGTTATGAAGATTTGTTTATAATGATGCCTTTCATTGGGGATTTATGTTGTGTTCTTATGCAGCATGGAAAAATTGATATATACTTATAGACATTTGAAATTTTAAGATAGAAAGCTACCTTGTATGATTTGAAGTTAGGTAGAGCTGATTTTGCACTTAAGATATGAAGACATTTTTTTTGTGCAGTATACTCATAGTTTATAGAGTTTGAAGTCTTTGTCTTCTTAAAATGATTTTTAAGCAAGAAATAGAAGATATTGATACATTACTTAAGGATTATGATGACATTATTCAGTACTAATAAAACAATGAGAATCTTGTGATTTATGCCTTAAATAGAAAACAATTGATTCCTTGGAAATCATTTAGGTTATGCATAAGCGATTATTATGATTTGAGATGTTTACAAGTCTATGTTATACCTTTGGATTTTAGAGTTCTTTTATTGAGCATTATAGTGCAACTAAATTTGTTTGGAGAATTAAGATCTTATAAGGAATTATTTGAAACTAGTTGAACTTTTAGAACAATTAATAAGATAATAAGATCTTGAAATTTGGGATTAGACTTAATGCCTTAAGAAATAAGTAGGAACATAAAGAGACAACTTTTGAAGGAGGTTTATTACATTAGAAGCTTATGATCTATCCTAAAATGATGCAAAAGTTTAAATATTTAAGAACTGGAATTTCGGTCATATATGATGGTATTACATTATTTGTGACTTTGGGTTTAGTGTGATTGTATATGGAGATTTACATCAAAGACCTAATAGTACTTTGCAACTACTTTATATTTCTAAATGAGTGTGGAAACTTATTACCATGGATTTTGTGATAGGGTTACCAAGAACCTTGAATTTGATGACAATGTTTCATTATCTTTGGTTTGTTTATGGATAAAGTCTAATGAATTTTTATGACTAACTACTCGATATTAAAGATATTTTTGATAATGTATAAAATATTTGATTCTATATTGTTATTTAATAAAATTAGCAATTTACTTTTAGATTTTGACTTCATAAAAAAATAAAAAAATCGAGAGTACTAAGTTGAACTTTTGATAAGTAACTTTCATACTTAAACTAATGACTAATTGAGGAAAGTAATGCAAAAGTTGGAAATATTTATTTAAGATATATTGTTTTTAGACTTGGAAAGTAATCATAGGGCTATGAGTTCTTACCTTTGGTTAAATTTTTCTTGTATAATAAGTTTTAAAGTATGTAGGATTATATCTTGTAAAGGTTTATGGTAGAAGTTTATGATCCCTACTTGTGTGTTATGATCATATTGGAGAAAAAAAAAAAAAAATATGAACTTGTGTAATTGACTATTGAAAGGATAATCCCGATTGAAGAGAATTTGGAAGAAAATCAAGGTGCACACAAGTGTTATGTTGATAAATTCAAGCAATATTCGGTATTTAGATTTGGTGATTGTGTTGTCTTAAAGTTGCTTATTGAGTTGAATTGAGATATTTGGAAGTTTGAAAATCTATTAAGAAAGGAAAACTGGAGTCGATTTGTGGAGCCCTATTGAAATATTAGAGAGAATAGGTACCTTGGCGTATAAAGTAGCCTTGCCCCCCAGGCCTGTCTAAGATTCATAATGTATTTTATATTTCGACCTTGAGGAAATATGCTTTCGATGCTTCTCATGTTGTGGAGTTAGAGCCTATTTAGATTTATTAGGACTTGACCTATGAAGAGGTGTCCATTCAAATTGTGGATGTGATGAATAAGATTTTACGACATGCTATTGTCAAGTTGGTAAAAGTCCTATGGAGGAATCATAATTATCCAGGAATGCTTGGGAGTTAGAAGAACAGATGAGAGAAAAGTATCCTCAATTATTTCAAGACTCTAGTAAGTCAAGTTTAGAGGACTAAACTTTTATAAAGGAGGGGAGAATGTAACACCCAGGAATTTGTATAGGTATAAGTTAGGGAAAATAATAATGACAGGAATTTGTATAGGTATAAGTTACGGAAAATAATAATGACAGGAATTTTTATAGGCATACGTTATGAAAATAATAATGATAATTGAATTAGACGTTATGGAAATAATGATAATTCAATTGGAACGTTATGAAAATAATAATGGTAATTCCAATTAGTAATTAATTAATTACTTTAATGAAAAAACATTAAGAAAATAATAATGGTAATAATTAATTAATTACTTTAATGAAAGGACGATAATAATGGTAATTCAATTAGTAATTAATTAATTAATTTAATAGAAAGAGAGAAATTAAAAGGTAATTTTCTAATAGATACTAGTATAAGTGGAATAAGAGAAGAAATCCTTTCTAATTCTTTGAGTTCTCTGCAGTACAGGTGGAATTCCGGAGGACGTGAACTTTTTGGGATCTGAGTTTGAAGAACAAATTTCTCTAGGTAAGATCTTCTTCATTTTATTTTTCCTAGATTTCTTTTATGTAGATTATTTAATGTTTTAACCGAGTTTAGATAAATGCTGAAGAATTAGGATTTAGATTTCCTCTCGTTTCCTTAAATAAAATAAAATAAGGATTAGCCCAGTGTCGTATTGAATTACTTTTAGTATGAGAATGAAAAAGTATTTAAGGATAATTTTTTGAAAGAAAATAATGATAATAAATAAGGATAAATTTGAAAAATTTGAATTATGTATAAATATTTATATTTGATAAGTATTTAAAGATATATGTATTTTGACAAGTAAATATTTTATTAAGGATTGAGATTTTATTAGACCAGGAATATGATTAGAATAATTATTTAGCAATTATCGGAAATAAGATCACGTTAATAATATACTGTTATCAGAAATATGATAATTGTTAGGTAAAAGGCTATATGTGTGTTGTGTAATAAATATAATTTGTAAAAATAGTATTAATATTATTTTCTTTCTAGTAAAAGATTTAGTTCGAATTAAGAGCATAAAATAAATAAAATTAGTAAAAAAATAAAGATCCAAGAAAGAAATATGAGTTTATAAAATTTGTAAAACTACCTAATTCAAATAGTTATCATTTGAGCAGTCCTCCAATATGTTTGAGTGAACAAAAATAATATAATTATTAAGAATATCAACTTAGGAAGTTTTAAGAATAAATAATGTGATGATAGTCTCTTCCTTATTATTTTAGGAGAAATATTTCATTGAGGTGAAATTCTTCGGATTAGCTCTTTCAAAGCTTTTGAGTACTCATTTGAGGTAAGGGATTCTAATACAGCTTTTCGAAAAATTATTATTTTTATATATATGTACGTGAAAGGGATATTAATGCAGATCTTTAAAAAAAGAAAATTGTTTGTTTTTACTTCATTTGAGGATGAAAATTGTTTAAACTTAATCTTGGTTTGTGAAAAGTTTTACTTTTTATTTATTTGATTATCCATTGGATCGAAAATGATTTTGTATGATTATCTTTTGAGATTTGTTTTGTTCACGAAGAAAATGTGGAAATATGATGTTTTGTAATTGAACTTTTGAATGAAATATTTGTCTGATTAGTTCATTTTGTCAGCGGGAATAATAGTTGACACTATTCGATACTTGTCGATGGGATATAATAGTTGGCTCACGTTTTCTTGAGTGGGGAATGTAATTGATTTGAACCCCAGCCTCACAGGGGCTTGGTTAGGAGTTCTTGAAATCTTAGTAGTGTTTGGTTAGATCCGCGCCAAAGAAAGAACAATTTGCGACCTAGCCACCCATTTGAAAGTCTACATAGCCCAGGCACCATTTGATATTTGATGACCGAGGAAAAATATATTTGAAATGCATATTTGATTTTGAATTTACAAATATGAAAGTGTTTGGGTAAGGCTGATATGAAATTGTTTGGATCACATTTGATATGGCTGATTTGAAATGGATATGAGAATGTTTTGAAATATATTTGGTTAATGTTCAAACTTATTTTTAGATAAAAGTTTTGATGAATAACATCTCTATTTGTTATATGATTGAAAACTTTGATCCAGTAAGCGTAATAGTATTTCTTATTGAGCTTTTGGCTCATAATTACGTTGACATATTTCCCGGGTACTTTTAGTTTCGCGAGGTGATGGCTGGGTTGGGGATTAGTCATCATTAGGATTTGAGATTAGAACTTATGTTGGATCATGTTAAACTCATAGAAGTTCATGTTTATACGAAATGTTGGGTATTGAAAGTTAATTAGAGAATCACTTGGATGAACATTCCTTTTATATTAATACAAAGTTGGATTTGAGATCTCAAATATTGTTATATTTTGAACTTTATATGACATGCATAATTAGATTGATATTTTAGAAGTAATTTTTATCGGCATGAAATTTTGAATTTGAAGAATTTATTAATTTAGAAGGTTGCGCATTTACTGCAGATATGTGATTGGTAATTGAATGAATCTAATTACAAGAAAGGTTAGTGTCGTTTCACACTTGAACCTTCATCTTGAAGTCTTGAGAGATTGTGTAGATTGTGATCAATAATGCCCCTAAGGTGGGTTTCGGGGTGTGACACTTTGTGAATGGATCTATGACCTTTTATTGTGTTGTTATGTATTTCACGTTCACTTCCTTTCGTGTCTCCATATTTTTTACAAAATTGTATTTGATATCTATATTTTTGGTTTTAGCATGAAACTTAAGGTCTTTTGTATAATTTGTATGGCCTAATTATCCTGCTTGATGACCATAGGCTCTCACTTGAGCTTGTCCTCTCCTTGTATTCAAATGTTCTAGAATCTTCTTAACCCAAATTCCTTCTTACCTGTGTAATGCTACAAATTCAACTTCCATTGTTGATAGGGCTATGCATGATTATTTCTTACTACTCTAAGATATGGTGCCATTGTTGAGTAAGAATGTAAATCCAAAGGCCAATTCCTTTCATCTAAATCTTCTCCTCAATCAGCACCAGTATAGCCCTTTAATTGCATATCATTTCCTTGATAACATAATGAACAGTTTGTTGTGCCTTATAGATATCACAATTTCCTTTCAACTACCTTCCAATGTTCTTAACTTGGATTAGATTGATATCTACTAGCCATCCCAATAGCATGACATATATCAAGCCTAGTACACATCATAGCATACATCAGGCTTCCAACTACACTTAAATAAGGAACTTTGCTCATTTGTTCTTTTACCTCTGAGGTTTTAGGGAGCGTAATCTTATTGAGGAGTCTCACTTTTGCCGTAGGAGTATCAGTGGAGTTTACTGATCTTATTACAGATGCACCAGAATTTCTTGATGTATTGTGATGGAAGTAAAAACTCATTCATTTTTATTACATTTTCGAGTATCAATAGGTTGCAATCTTGCATTAGTTGCTCAAAGATTTTCTTGATGTATTCTTGATGGTAAAAACTCTATTATTTTTAGTACATTTTAAATCTGTTTCTTTTATATAATTGCTTGTTTTTATTCATAAATATGTATTATTTACCAAATTTATGTTTTGCAGAAATTTATAGCAAAATGAATCGAGGAAGGATCGAAGTGACGGGTTCAATGGCAAGAGTGAGGTAGCGACAAAAGAGTAAAAGTGATGGAGGAGATCACTCCCATCTTGGATATGAAAAATTTATTACTGACGGAGGAAATTTCTTTGTGAGGGCAGAGAAAAAAGAGCTACAAGGAAGGATTTCATGTCGCAACACCATTATGAGGTCGCGACACCATAATGTGAGTAACTATTGTGAGTAAAAATGAGGTTGCAACAGGATGGGGAGAAATGATGTCGCGACAGCATCTTTTAAGGTGTGCGAGATTTCTTTCGCAAGGAAAAGCTTGATTAGGTCGCGACCTAAATCCCACATTGCGACAAGATAATGAACAAACAAACAATTTAAGTATGCTGCATAAAAATGGGAATTGTGACAGAATCGGGTGGCAGTAGAAATGGTGTCATGACATGCTTTTAGAGGTCGCCACATAGAATGCAAGTAGAAGAAAAGGAATTATAAATCGTATTCATAGGAATTGAGGAGTGTGAGCCTATGATAAAGGGAAGAAACAGTTAGGTCATGTGAGAAATAGAAAGATGAATGGAAATTGTTGAGGCGAAGTAGGGGTTGCAAAATGAGAGTAAGGGAAGAATGGTCGCGATAGGAATTGCAATGATT
Source organism: Tetrastigma voinierianum (assembly GCA_016808115.1). Taxonomy (NCBI): domain Eukaryota; kingdom Viridiplantae; phylum Streptophyta; class Magnoliopsida; order Vitales; family Vitaceae; genus Tetrastigma; species Tetrastigma voinierianum. Next base: position 191,159 of record JAEQBH010006129.1, read on the forward strand.
AAAGAAATTACTTAGTCACGACCATATGTCCACGTCGCAACAAGAAAACAAGCAAACCAGCAAATTTGAGTTGCGACCCAGATTGGAAGGCTCAAGAAAAGCCGAATGATGTCTTGACTGAAAGAAGAGTTTGTGACCAAGAATTAAAGAGGGTGACAACAAAAATGAGGTCACGACATCGAATCGAATCGCGCTTTCTGAAATGCGAGTAAAGAGCGAAAGAGGCGAGAATTCATGACATGAATTGAGGTCGTGACTGATTCTTGGCAAAGAAAAGGTCGCAACTAGAGTTTTCACCGCTGACAACTAACATGGTCACAATAAGGAATTCATGTCGCGACCACTAATCAAATGCAACTAAAGAAACAAGTCACAACAGAAAACATCAGGTCGGAACTCAACAATTGCAAGAACTAAGTAGAAAAATGTGTGCGACAGTTTCTGAGTCCACGCGCGAGACTTGACGGATCGAGGCGCAAATGATGTCGTGACAAGCTTCTCGTATCGCGACCTAAGCGAGGAAGAATTTGGGCCATTTTATTTTAGGGAAATCCACGGGCGGAATCGAGGCCCGATTTCTAAAGGTTAAAGAAATGAGGCGTATAGGTTTAGTAAAGTAGTTTTAAAGCTTTTTCCTTGAGAAACCCATTATTTGGGAGGGCCGAGAAAGCTATTTTTGTATATTTTTAGAATAGATTTTCTTTCTTTTCTTTTCTTTTATTTTCTTTTCGGACTGAACATTGATCTATGTAGAAATGTCATTTAGTTTAATTTATGATTTTCTTTTACAATTTTTGCTGAATTTAATGAAATCTAGACAAATTCTAGAATTCATTTCTTCTCAGTTCATTACGATCACTATGAGTGTATTTGATGATACTCCATTGTAGATTGTGATTCGATTCTTTAGAAACACCTTCCACTAGATTGGATTTATTGTGCTTCACAGTCTTTTACGCATAAATTAGAGAGGATTACTTGGTTGGAATTTATTTGGTTGAGTGTTATTGAATGGGCTTATTCACAATAATATTATCGAATACCCTTCAGTATGTTTCATGCTCACGATATTCGGGAGACCCTACGGGTGACACGGGGATGGAGATTCTTGAGTTTGGAACATTCATTTGGTGGAGTATGTTAGACTACCATTGAAAGAGCTATTGAGCTCACGAGATTCGCTTAGATAGAATTCAAATTCACTCTTTAATTGATATTAGAGGAATATTTATCAATTTAAATAATCGGATATTTCACCTTAATACGTTGGAAGCTTACGAACACATGTTAGCTGAGATCTAATCAAGGGAAGGAAAATATCCACTAGATTTAAAGGATGAGTCATCAATCAAGTTGTAGAAGTTTTGCAACAACCCTTACGTGGGAAGCAAAAAATCTGCAGTCTCAAGAAATGAGTATGAAGTATTGAGAAAGAAAGATACTCAGATCTTGTAAAGATTGTGCAGAACACAAGTAACTATTTAGACCCTTGTCTTCGAGAGAAGCAGGGACCTCTAGTCAGTGAATTATGGAGAAATCCAATTGCATTGTTAGGCATCTTGGAATGATCGAATCGAACAAAGCGGAAGTAACAATGCATGATGTAGTGCGAGAAATTTCTTCATTTCCACGATTACTTCCTTGATAGTGTTCATTTCTCACAAAGAACTGATTCAGTCCATTTTTTTTTGTTATTTGTTTTATTATCATATTTCAACTTTCTTTTACTTTTAGGTGTATTCTTTAGGACAATTATTTTTCTAGTTAAGTGAGCGTCTTTGCTGGAGTTGAATGGTATGGATCTTGAGTAGTTGGGGTAGTTGAACTTCAAATTCTTGTCAATCTCTGTGGGAATAATATCTGGACTTACATCCATTTTGACTACTTGTATGACTTATACACTTGCAGTGTTATAGACTAAACACATTTATAATTCCAAAACAAAGAGAAAATCAATTTTATTCATTTTTAGAAACTTCAGTTCAATATGACATTGCTGTAGGAAAACTGTAAGGTTCTTGTATAGGTGTTAAATTGAGAGGTTTAGTCTATACATATAAAAAGGCAAACAATTGCTCTTGTGAAAGAGACACCAATTTCTTTGATCGATCCCTTGAAATCTTAACTCCAAGGATATATGCAGCTTCACCCACATCCTTCATTTCAAATTTGGATGACAACCATCCTTGTATTTCTAAAATGCACTCCTTATTATATCTAGCTATCAGTATGTCATCTAAATATAAAGACAATATTACATACTTGTCTTTCGAACTTTTAATGTAAACAAAATGATCTTCTTCAATCATTTCAAAATTATAAGACAAAACTACATTATGAAACTGAATGTTCCATTGTCTCGAAGACTTCTTAAGGCCATAAATTGACTTTAAAAATCTTTAGACTTTATGTTCTTGGCCTTGAATTACGTAACCTACTAGTTGTTCTATGAAGATCTATTCATCCAATTATCCATTAATAAAAATAGACTTTACATCCATTTGATGTAATTATAGGTTCATACTCGCAACGATAGCTAAAATTAAGCGTATTGAGGTAAATTTGACAACTGATGAAAAAGTTTCTTCATACTATATTCTTTCCTGTTGTGTATACCCCTTTGCGACTAGGTAGGCTTTGTATCTTTCAATTTGTCATCACCCTTATGCTTAATTTTAAGGATCCATTTATAGCCAATCAATTTACGTCCTTTAGGTGGATCAACTAATTCCCACACTTGATTTGTTTTTATTGACTCTATCTCTTCTTCCATTGCTTTCTTCCATTTTTCTTTAGCAGGACAATTAAAAGTCTTTTTTATATTCTTCAGCTCTTCTTCATCTTGTGGAGTAACAATAAATGTTTCCCCTTCAATCTCAACTTGGTGACGAGAAATTGGTTGCGATTCGTTCACTTGAGTTAGGATTCATTTATTTCATTGTTACTCTCACTCGGACCAACAAGCATAGTTGGATCCACTCCATGACGTGTTTGTGTGATTTTAGAAACTAATTCATCATTTCCTAAAACGCCCCCACTCGAAGAGAATGGATCCAATTCTTATGCAGAGGAAATAATCTGGTCATTGGTTTCATACAATAACGGGTCTTCACGTCTTTGTCCTTGCATAGGAAAATTGTACTCTAAGAATGTGACATCTCATGATTCAAATTCAATTATGTTACCACCTTCTTGCTCACCTATGAAAACATATCCTTTAAATTGTTCACAGTATCTTATAAAGATACTTTTCTTTCCTCCTAGACCTAACTTTCCGTATTTATGAGAGGAGTTATGTACATAGGCAGCACAACCCCAAAGTCTTGAAGAACTTAGATCAGGTTTTCTTTTGGTCCATAACTCATATGGAGTGGTGGTAACAGACTTTGAGGGCACACGATTAAGTACAAATGTGGTTGTTAATAATTCATCACCCAAATAGGTGATAGGCAAATGAGCTTGAGCCACATTGACCTAACCATTTCAGAAGTCTCCTATTCGTCTTTTCTCAACTTCCTTTTTGTTGTAGAATTAATATAATACGAGATCGTTTAGTTTGTGAACAAATATTCTCGACCTCGATCGATTCTTAATGCTTTGATTTTCTTATCTAATTGATTCTTAACTAAGTTCATAAACTTGATAAAACAATCTAATGCTTGGGATTGTTGAGAAATCAGATATACATAACCATATTAGTGAAATCATCTATGAATGTGATGAAATAAAGCGCGTACCTAGCTTTGACATTCATTGATCCCGCAGATAATACGAATGGATTAATTGCAATGGAAATTAAGCTATAGTTCCGTTTCCAAATGGTTTTATTGTTGTCTTTCCAATCAAACGATGTTCACAGGTTGACAATTCAACTTTGTTTAGATTTCCTAATAAGCCTTCTTTGGCAAATCGGTTCATTCGACTTTAGCTAATATGACCAAGTCTAGCATGCCAAACTTCTACATTATTGTCATAATTAACAACTGATGTAATATAAGAAAAATAGTCATTGCTTTCGCTATGTTCAACATCAAGAACTATAAAATCATCAAAGAAATAACCAGAACCATAATACTGTTGTCCTCAAAACAAATCAACACCTTGTCCATGGAAACGTAATTCAAAATCAAGTTTGATCAAAACCAACACATAAACTGTAACGCCATCCCCTGCCTAGGCGGATGATGGGACACCACATGAGACTAGGACTCCTTTACCTGATTTTCTGACATTGGTGGGCCCATTTCGAAATATAAATCCAAACTTGTACATATTGACATAACTTAAATCCATGAATTCTTCCAAAAGATATAACTTATAATACTACCACCGTAGTGGTTTTAAATGTTCTTGTACATATATTCATGAGTCTCATTTACTTGTACTTACACAAGTTCCATTATTACAAAATAGTGTCAAAGACATACATATGGTGGACTCCTATTGCTGTGTTGGCTTTGACGAATGCGGAATACCTTGGATGTCCTATTCAGTACCTACACGGATGAAACACCTATGCTAAGCTTATAGCTTAGTAGGAAAACATATAATATATATGACCACAACAGTGGTTCTCAATTACGATATCGTATTAACTAGTTCATATATGAATTTTTCATATTTCGTAAGAGTGCGAAGGCAATCTTGTACAAAGGGTACGTAGGTTCCTCTGAGAACAAAATTGAATACTTGTGATTTTGTATAATTATTTCCCTATATCACATTATTCAGATTCTTATCACATAAATGTTTGCCTGTATAGACTAGAAATAATGAATAAGAGGGACATAACTTACAATAGGTACTAGAGGGTACAATATAATCTTGACCAGGTTAGAAGCTGTCACGTGTACGCCTGTAACCGAGTTATTTGTAGCACAATGCGGGAGTGTTGTATCAGGCATAGAGTGATGTCCTGCCCGACAAAGGAAGTCTTGAATCTCACTAATCGAGAGAGTCTTAGAAGCACTAAACGAGTGGCGAGCTTCTAAGCGATGTCGTCGCACTAATCGGAGGTGCTATTCATTCCTTTATTAATCTTAAGCAGCATACAATTATATGTATTCTTGAGGCTTGTTATATTGTTCTTAATCACATTAGCAAACAAGGGGCAAGAAACAATGTTTGCCCAACGACAGGATCGCCGAGGCGGCGAGGTTCATAGCATTTTTCATATCACTTGTATACATGTATGAACCCTTTCATTCACTTATTAGGATCCTTCTTTAATCCAATGGATGATTGCTAGAATTAACGGAAGAGAGAAAACAAAACAGGATTTGCCGGTACGCCTAGGCAGAGAGGTTCGCCTAGGCGAAGCATTGCTACTCCTAGTTGGATAAAAAAGTTTGGAAATTTAGGCCTCGGGTTCGCCTAGGCGTGGGTTCCCATGCCTAGGCGTGGGTTCCTATGCCTAGGCAGAGATCTACGCTTATGTAAGCACTCCTACACCTAAGCGTAGAGCGTCGAATTTGCCAGAAATGGGCAGTTTCATTTTTTTCACCAGAAATGGGCAGTTTCCTCTTTTTCACTAGAAATTTGTCAATCAAAACTAAAGCAGAGCAAAACAACTCCCAAATCGACTTAAACCAACCCAAAATACATATAATGAAGTTAGGGTTTTCCACCCCAACGAGAACATGAACAAGAGGGAGTTAGGTTAATTTCCCTAACCTTGATCTTGAACTTAGACCAAACTTCTTTTTTTTTCTTCACTTTTCTCTTGAACAAGGCTAGATCTCAAAGCAAATGAAGAGAAATCCTGCCAGAATGCTCTTCTCCTCTCAAAACCGTAGCCTAGCCCAGCTTGACAAAATGGGAGATTTTCCTTTCATAGGCCATGATATTTTAGCTTTAAGGCATTTGACCTCAATTTTTCCCCTTTTCATTTTAGTCCTTCACCTTTCTTCTATTTGCAATTCATCTTATCATATTTCTACTTTAACATATCATCTTCTTGTGTTATGACCTTTGGGTCCTTAATGTCAAATTACCATTTTCACCTTCAGTCCTTAAATTTTCGAAGAATGCAAATTTTACTTATAATAAACCCTAAAATGTAATAAACTATTAGGGTATATTTTGGGGTGTTTCACCTTCAGATCATATTTTCATACACACATAAATATGATTTAAATGGATATTAAATATCCCATCGAAAATAAGTATATGAAATGTGTTTTTCTCAGGATAAAGGGTTGGTGGTGCAGTCACCCAGGTCGAGTCTGGCTGAGTCGGGTGGGAGTCGGGGCCGCGACAAGTATTTATTGGGAATATCATCTATAGATACCACTTTATAAAAATTGATCCAAACAGGGTGGAATACCCTATTCATCAAGTCCATGAATGCAACTGGTGCATTAGTCAACCCAAAAGGCATTACCAAAAACTCATAATGACCATATCGGGTTCTAAAGGTTATTTTCGGGACATCAACATCTTTCACTTGAATTTGATAATATCTCAATCGCAAGTCTATCTTAGAAAAGACACTTGCCCCTTTTCAACTGATCGAAAAGATATTTTATTCTCGGCAACGGATATTTATTCTTTATTGTTACCTTATTTATTTGCGGATAATCAATGCACATCCGGAGAGTGCCATCTTTCTTTTTAACAAACAAAACCGGCACACCCCAAGGTGAAACACTAGGTTGGATGAATCCCTTGTCCAATAATTCTTGAAGTTGAGTCTTCAACTCTTTTAATTCAATTGGGCCCATACAATAGGGTGCCATAGAAATAGAGGCTGTCATGAGGTGGGAACCCCGATAACGAGTGCAGCTATATATAGGGTGGTAAACCGGTAATTCGGGAAACACATCGGGGGAATTCCTTTATCCTTTGGAATATTTTCTAGATTTACTTGTCCTCTCTTGGGTCAGTACCAAAACTAAAAGCTTCACGACCTTTTTAGAAACGAAGCAGGAAGCTGCGTAGGCGGAGTTACATTTGACGATGATTCGATTGAATACCGTAATACGATTACTTCTAGCAGTCGGAGACATTTAAAGCGATCTTGTTTTCTTATCCTGATATTTATAACTTTAATGTTTGGATAACGATCTATTCCCGAAATCAAAATCGAAACTCATGAAAAGAGGCAAAAGCGTCGGATCGACCAAAAATTCCACATCACGGACCATTAGGGACGATTCTTATACGCTCGATTTGACTCCCCAGCACTATGCCACAGGGGGTAGTAACATGCGTGTCATATCTTGGGAGGCTCTATTGATGGCGATTTATCGCTCGGTGTTCGATGCATATAAGAATGTGTAAAACACGGATCTGCAAAGCATACATTTGTTATAAAGTGAAATTGCAGTGATAACCCACGGTGCATCGATCTGATAAGCTCTCGTAGCATAAGCTCGAGGCTAGGAGTTGCGGTAGTAGAGAGCGATTCTGTCTTTGAAGCAAATACCTCTTCCTTGGCATCTTTGAACTATCTCGCCTGCTACCTCATCATGAGTCGATGGAGAGTCACATTTGATCCTCCTCGGCTACTTGGCCCGAGAAAGTTTCTAGGACTCCGGTCCTCGCGAGACCCGGTCGCTATAAATTGGTTTGTGCTCCCGCATAAAACAACCCAGGTTACTGCAAAATCTTATAATGATTTTGTGGCGATCTGCGGGTATTCAGGTCTTTCGTCTTGTCCAGTTGAAATGCCTTTACCGGAACCATGTGTCATAGTAGGACCTTGTCTCCTACCTCTTGTAGTTGAACCATGAACCGAGTCCACTTGAGACTCTCTAGTCCTTTTATTGGAAGATGAACCACATCTAGAGAACTTTCTCTCACGATTTCTTTCTAAATTCTTTATTTTGGATTTCGATTTTCATAATTAAGCTTGCACGATTGATAGAGAAATTCACCGCGGAAATGATGTAACAACGTGAGATACCTTTTATGTAGACTCCTTTGGCGATTCTAAGGCATGCACATCGGAGAAAGTTTCAGTAAGGACTAGTTTTGGTGCATACTTACTAAGGCGGCTAAATTCTTTCTCATACTCCGCCACTGTCAGATTCCCTTGTTTCACATTTAAGAATCGCTTCCACTTGGTCTCTTTATAGTCATTAGTGACATGCACAATGCGAAACTCTTGAATGAAAGAAGTCCCGTGAGGAAGTGGAGATGCAGGCGGTGGATTTCTTAACAGATTAATTTCCACCCGATCATAAGTTGCCTTGCGGCCGGTGAGACCACGCATTTGGCCATTTGTTGGGTGGACATTTTAGCCGTCGAGCCCTTTTCAATTTCTGAAGAGCGAGAAACTTGGCTGTCGGACTTTTCCCGAGCTTGTACCGTAGGTCTTACACTCTCATTGCTTTCTTCTTAGAATGTTCGGGCTCGGGCGGTGAGTCGTCTAAGATCCTTGTCATATCACGAGAAATTTTAATAGCAGCTTCGGTTGAAGCATCAATTCCTGGCAGACAGACAGACAGGAGGCGATGGATCAAGATCAGTAGTGATGGCGAAGCCAGCGATACTATGTAGGTACATTTTTAACCTAATAAGTTTTCTAGAAACACCTAAACCTAGGCTCTTATACTATTAACACTGTAACGCCTCATCCCTCGCCTAGGCGGATGATAGGACGCTACATGGGACTGGGACTCCTTTACCTGATTTTCTGACATTGGTGGGCCCATTTCAAAATATAACTCCAAACTTGTACATATTAATATAACTTAAATGCATGAATTCTTCCAAAAGATATAACTTGTAATACTACTATCGTAGTGGTGTTTAAATGTTCTAGTACATATATTTCTGAGTCCCTTTTACTTGTATTTACACAAGTTCCATTGTTACAAAAGTTTACATTTACATTACAAAACAAAGTAAAAGACCTACATATGGTAGACTCCTATTGCTGTGTTGGCCCCGATGAATGCAGAATGCCTCGGATGTCCTATTCAGTACTTACATGGATGAAACACTCGTGCTAAGCTTATAGCTTAGTGGGAAAACAGATAATATATATGACCACAATATGGTTCTTAATTACAGTATACATATTCAGCCAGTTCATATATCATGGTACCATATCTCCAGCTAGGAGTGTAGAACGAATCTTATACGAGAGGGTGCAGAGTAGGTACAGCACAAAGCGAAGCGATTACTTGTGATTTCGTGTAATTATTTCCATATCGCGTTATTCGATTTTATCGTATAAATGTTGCTTTGTATGGGCGAAATAATGAATGGAGGGACCACGACCTGATATGTGCAGAAGGTATGGTATAGTGACGAGGTTCAGAAGCCTGGATACACTGCTTGCCCCATAACGAGGTCTTGTAGCCTGATGTGATTCGTCTTGCGATGGGGTTCGGGATCAACGATATTTATATACCTAAACTACTCTAACAGCAGGTAAGCAGCAACTCTGCGATGCCAGCATTCCCAGGATCGAACACATGGATGGGTTTTCTTGTACGAATGATTCTGATAGGCTCGAAAATGGTGAATTTGTTTTGGATTTTAGGATTTGGTGTAAAAAGTGTGTGGAGTTGATGTTGTGAAAATTGAAAATAAAACAAAATAAACTAAAATAAAGTGTAAAAAGAAATCCTTGAAGTGTTGGGCAGCTAGGTTGGGTTGATAGGGTTACAAAGAGGTCCTCGGGTTCATTTCCTCGCGTTGGGGAGGATGACCTATAGTCAATTCACAGGCAGGATCTTCATTTAACTTTAAAAAACTAAACCACTAATAATTTTCCTTTTGATAGAAAGCATTTATTTATCATTTATGGTTCCTACGAGTGAAAATCATCACCTTGACCCATCCTATGATGATTAGTAAGGAGTAATGAATCTCGATGGGATCTAATAATAAGCATCCACGAACCTGAGATCTGAGTATTGATCGATGAGGATAAATCTACGATTGAAAATATAACCCCTTAACCTACACTTGGTGGCTCGTAAATGAAACTAATGGATATCGGTGTATCTAAGTAGAGAATACTGCTTGAACCACAAAATCTACCCAGTATTGGTAAGAAAGAAAGTCTGTCAAAGGAAACTTTAAACACAGAGTTGCAAATTTGGGAACCAAAATGTCAAAACTCTTTAGCGTGAAAACGAGGGAGCAATATGCTTCCCGAGCCCTAGCGACCCTCTTCTTCGAGGATACGAGACCTTAGCGAGCATCCTTTGTTGTCATCCTCGAAGGAGTGTTTGGTTACTAGAAGGAGTGAGAGAAAATGAAAAATAGAAGAGAGAAAAGCGGGAAGAAAGCAGAGCACGTATTTGCTTGGTCAGCGAATAAAACTTAGGTCGACAGTGTACGATGGCTTATATGGCCTTACGATGAGTGAACACGAGCTAACTAACTAAAAACTATTCTGATGAGGGTAGAAAGGAAAAAGCAACGAGTGCATTTGAAGAAATTTAGAATTTTCGGCTGCGGGGAGAAAATTCGCTATGTAGCGAATTTTAGCCTAACTGCGGAGAAAAATTAAGCTATGTAGCGAATTTTCGCTGCTATACGTGAAAATTGTATGTGAGATTTTCCGACTATGTAAAATTTGCTTTGTTAGCATTGTTCATCCTCTGTTCATCCTTATTCATGTTCTTGTTTCATCTTGCACTATTCATTTGATTCATTTTTGCTTTCTTTGCCTTTTCGATATTCTTTTCTTCGATTTTTATGCGTAATCTTGAGTTCTACGAGTGCTTCATGCTTGAAATGACTCGACAAACTTGGCATTAAGCTTGCCAAAACTACAAAATTAGCCACAATCAAGTGAGTAGAATAGTAGGGACCTTAATGCGAAATCGGGTTAATTAGAATGATTAGTACCTGAAACATAAAACCTATAATAAATAGGGTTAAAATAGCACTTTTGAGCATATCACAATGTAAGTGCGGTAACTTGACGAGAAATTCTTTGTCGCACTAATCGAAGTCTTAGAAGCTTAAATAGGGTGTCCTTGTGTCGGAGGAGGTGTATTCATTCATTATTTGGTCTTAAGTAGGCATACAATTATATGTATTGCGAGCATATGTGTTCTTAATCACATTAACGAATAAGGCGAAACGATGTTTGCCCAACTGACGAGATCGTCGGGCTGACGGGTTTAGAGCATTTTTCATATTACTTTGTATCACGTGTAAATTACTTTTATTAAGCAGTAGGATCCTTCTTTAATCGATGGATGATTGCTAGAATTAGCGAAGAGAAAACAAAGCAGTTCTGGAAGTATGCTGGGTGAGCGATCTTGGCTTTAGCGAGCTTGATGCTGCGCTGGCGGACCAGTTGCCTAAATGAAACAACTGCTACGCCTAGGCGGATGTGAAGAGATTCGGAAGTCGGGCCTCGAGTTCGCCCAGGTGTGGGTTCTGCGCTGGGCGGGACCCTGCAGCAGGCGGCTCACTGCGCTGAGCATGGGGTGTCGGTTGCCGAAATGGAGCGGTTTCCTCTTTTTCAGGGATTTGCTAATCGAGCCGAAGGAAGCAAAAGCGACTCCGAATACGACCAAGCTTGACCCAAAAATGCATAATGAAAGTTAGGGTTTTCCACCCCAGCTGCACGTAGACAATGAGGGAGTTAGGTTAATTTCTAGCTTGATCTTCAAAAACCAAACAAACTTCTTCCACTTTCTTCACTTTTTATAGTGAAACGAGGCTAGATCTCAAGCGAAAATGATGAGAAATCACGAAGTACTTCTCGTCTCAAATCGTAGCCCAGCAAGCAATAATGGGAGATTTTCCCTTTCTAAAGGCATGTTTGGCTTTAAGGCATTTGGCCCTCGATTTTCCCCTTTTCGTTTAGTCCTTCACCTTTCTTCTATTCACTTGATTAAATGCTTATTATATTATTTCTACTTTAACATATCATCTTCTTGTGTTCACGACCTTTGGGTCCTTAATATTAATTACCATTTTCACCTTAGTACTTAAATTTTGAAAAATGCAAATTTTACTTATATTATACTAGCGTAATAAACTACTAAGGTATAATTTGGGGTGTTACATAAAGCGCCCAAATTAGAAGGATATCGAAAGCGAAATAGCATGTCATGAAGGAATAAGGTTTGGCAACTTAAACGGCTAACTTGCATGTGTGTCAGTTCCTTAACCCCGACCTTAGGGTGAACACATATATCCATTTGTTCCCTTGCGGGATTAAGTTGAAATTCATGAGAAGGCACTCATTTCCTTTGCTACGTAATTCAGTCCACGAGTACGATCTACGATAGATAAGATTCGAGTAAAAAAGACGAGGCCCCAGAAACATAAATTATCTTAACAGCGTAGAAAGGTGGAATTCACTTTCTTAGGCTCTTTGCAATCATGTGCAAAATGCCCCTTCTTACCACAATTATAGCACTTGAGCTTGGACATATGCTTTTTTTTTCTTGAAGAAGCTTTTCTTCTTACCTTTTCTAGATTGGTTGAACTTTTGTTTTTCTTTGTGTGCATACGTTTTGACTCTCTTGTTGGGTTCCCACCATAAGGGGTATAACTAGCCATTTTCCACCATGTGGTAGAGCGACCATGTAGACATGACACTTGTCTTCTTGCGTAGCGGCGCGATCTTGACTCGAATGGCGCATAACATCTTCCAAGGTTTTAATGGTTTCATTGTGGATCAAATGCATTTTCATGTGTTCCTTGCTTTGGGGTAGTGAATGAATCACAGCTTGCACTTGTTGTTCATCAGTAAGAGTATGACCTGCATCCTTAAGTTGACTTATCATATTTGACATTTGCCTAAAATGTTTTTTCATGTTGTGTTTAGGACGTTTTTTGTAAGTGTCAAATTTAATGGTAAGTGATCTTAGTTTGGTTATGGACGTACCACGAACCTTTCGAGAGTGTGAACCACGCGTGTCCTTTGTTATCTCCTGTTCTTAACTCCCTCGTGATGTCTCATTATCCATCTTGCCTTGACGTGATCTTGGCTGTGAAGTTCTTCTTTTCTGGGTCTCGTGGCTTCCTGATCCTTCTATCTTTGGGTCGTGTTGCCTTGCTTAGGTTCTAACATAGACATTTTTAAAACCTCAAGAGCTTGTTGCTCTTCTAGAACGTATTGGATTTTCATACTCCAAATATCGTAATTATTACCATTTAATTTTTCACCCTTATTGAGTTTAGCCATGATTTTCTTAGCAACAATTGTCATTTGTTATACTACAAGCAGTCAATTAGGCACTATAATTAATTCTCAAGACATACATGTTTCTTCCTTTCCGAATGGACACACCATACGCAAGATTGTCAGTCTTCCTTGCAACCAAATTCACATGCTCAAGGATGAATTCCTTAACAAGTTTTGTATAAGTTCTCGCATGATCATAAGGATAACTATTTCATAAGGAATTAGGAATTCTATGTTCATTTGATGATTTGAGGCATGACCTCAAAGCCTTATGTTTGTCAATACTTCTTAATAGGCCCACAATGAATACCATGGTCTTTAAGATCAGGCTACTTTCCCGATGGGCGGGGCTAGTTTGCGTGTGTTATGAAATGGCTGATTCCGCTCGCGGCTAAAACCGGCGGATGCCCCGTTGTGGGAGAATTAAAAAGAGCAAGCAGGAAAGCGAGTCGAGCTTTTCCAAAGGCTTGCTTGAGGCGGTGGTTTGGGATTCAGTCTCCCCGGTCGGCCGTTCTACCCGTATGAGAAGTTTGTTGTGGATAAGCACTGAAATGCAAGGTATTTATCCTAGAATAAAATTTGTCCTTAAGCTCACATCACTGAATCTCTTTTGATAAAATACTACCGGAGGAAACACGAGGACCATATCGTCTGAAGGCCTTCGCCTCGCCTTGTCTTCGGTGTTGGTGGTGCGTCTCATGAAGCGAGGAAAGCGGTGAAAGCGATGCCGGCGAGGGCATGCCTCGAGAACCCGTGATCTTCACCGTCGAACACGTTGCCACGGCGCCTCAGCTCAAATCACCTTTGGTGCAAACCTGACCTTGCGTATCGTCGACGACCCTTATCCACGAGACCCGATGACATGCTCTCTTCGCGCCAGAGCTGACATCATGATTACGAGAGCCAGTGGTTTTTCCATTCTAGCACCTTACTTTTCGATGGCTCGATTGAACCACATGATCACATGCTTTACTCTGATCGACGATGACGAGCATTGCGGCGGTAGGTGCGTTGTGCAGAAGTATTCCCGACCCGATGCGAGGAACTGCGCGAGCTGGTTATACATAAGATCTCAGCGTGGTGACCGGCTTCGTTGATGAGCTTTGTGTTGCATTCATCTCTCAGTATCTTTGTTCGGTATGGTAGAAGAGGAACATTAGCTCTTTGCGGTATTCGCGGAAGAGGAGTCCATCTGAGACTTCCGCAAGGAGATTAGGCGAGCCATCCGGTAGGTAGAGGCTTAGAACATGGATGCAGTCCTTCGGAGACTTCGGGGGCTTCGGGCCATCGATCCCTTTTCTTTTACTCAACGTCTTTAGACGTCGGCGATCGTGGAAGAATTATCTGAGGCGGGTGAATGGGGTACTCCATGACCCGGGAAAACAATATCAGCCTGGCAACCTGTTGTCATGATTCTGAAGCAAGGCGGTCGAGTGCAATGGTGGGGAAGAAAGCGAAATTACGAGTTGAAAGGAAGGTTAGAGTGGGAGACTAGCGATCCGTGATTAGTCGCGAGAGGAAAAGGAGCCCCGCGGTTCACCCCACAGCATCTCATACGAGTGTGCCTACGTTAAGCGACTATTTAGATTTCAAGTGGCACCTGCTTGATCCCGAATTGATCCTCTCGAGAGAAACTATTTGTGCGGTGCGATTATCGCAGGGATCATGGGCGCAGACAACGGGTTCTGAAGCTTTAGAGTTCATGGTGGAAAGACTAATCAGCGGGGCACCTTAGAGCGTATGTTAGGAAGTTAACCCACGAGAATTTGAATTGTGTGGTACCGATGCGAGAATTATTTGGAGTTGGCGCCAGATCGTCGAGAATGCGAACCGGCCGTAAAATATCTTGGGAGGGCGGGTCGATGACGGTGCTCGATTGAACGCCCGAAGAAGCTCGCGAGGTGTGGCCTGATGAGGGCGGGGTAGATCTTTATCCCTTGAGGGAAGACGGCGAGTGAAGAAACCCGAGCGATAGATGGCCCAGTATCTTTTCCTCAGATGCGACGAGTCGTGTGCCCGATATGATGCTTAGTACTCACCCTATGTATTAATAGTTTTGATGTGCATAGGGTGCTTGTAGATCCTGGCACCGTAGTAGACTTGTTGCTGCTACTTGCCTTAAATCATATGAAGCTTTCCTCTGGAATGTTGAACTCAACCGGGTGAATCCTCTTTGGTTTCAACGACATAATAACCATGACAGAGAGCATCATGCTCCTATGTCAATGGGACTAATTGCTAACGGGTTTGTTCTCGATCATCGAAGACTTGGGGCCTTGATCGCCATGATATCTTGGGACACGGTTGCGCTCGATGAAGGTCATCCGCTACCCAACATATCATCGGATGGTCGATTATTTGACGGTGGGGGGCGCCAGTCGACCTTCTAGCGGTCGGTTAGTAGCACGACAGTGCTATTAACTATCTATACGGGAATAGAAAGGGGAGAAGAGCTCAAGAAGTTCTCCCCTCGAAGATCACACCCCATTAATATCGACCATAGTTTCTTGCCCAGGTCGGGAGGAAGAAAGAATGACCCGTTAATTTATGGACCGCGAGTCGATGGTGTTGGTGGGTTAGAAAAGTTCACATATGTCAGTTCTCTACTATTTAGCGAAGAAAAGAAGCAGTTACAACGCGTATTATTAAGAAACATAAACCTGAGGTGTTTCCATTCGGATCGCCATCAGATTATTCGAGACAGGTGGACCGATCTTCTAAGGCGGGGTTTCGAGAGGTAAATACGATTGGCTTGCTTGATGTGGTGGTGGTTCAAGAGAAAGAATGGTAGAGTGGAGAGTATGTGTAAGTACATGGACCTCGTGACATGTCCAGAAAAGATAACTCCTCTGCGCATATAGATCAGATGGTTGATGCCTCGATGGGGCGCATGGGGGCGTGTCATCTACGGACGCTTTCTACGGATACCATAGATTACATTACACACTTTGATGTGAACGACCTTCATTAACCTTACGAATATATTCAGCACAATGTAATGCCTTTTGGCAGAATGTTGGTGTAGCATACGAAAATACCATAACCAGGTTTATAACATGTTGAGGTGTAAATAAATTAAATTATATTTTTCGACGTTTAAAATGAGCAACGAAAAATGATAAAAATCGAAAATTTTATAGGAGCGAATAAATTTAGTAAAAATGTCGAATGGGGGCCTGAAAGTGCTTAAATAGAGGAGATGTAATGTTAAAAATGTGAATAAATGATATGAAATTGAAATGAAAGTGAAATGAAGTGTTAAAATAGCAAAAATGAGAAATGGGAATTAATGGAGTAGCCAAACATGACCTTAGTCATGTAATAAGTTAAGACGATTTTGGTGAAAGCCATTTTCACATTTTGGGCATTTCCATTTGAGAGAGAAAGAGATCTAGGGCTTGTGAAGAAAGGAGATTGGTGATTTTTCTCCAAGTAATCAAGAGTTTGAGATATCAAGAGGAAGAAGGATGTTTGGTATTGAAGAATCAAAAGATTAAAGGTATGGAAACCAAACTCTAACTTTTATTTTCTTGTGTTGGGTTGATGAAAACCCCAAATTTTTTGGATGAAAGTGTTTGTATTGGTTGTAAACAAGTTTTGGGGGTTGCTCTAAGTTGAGTTTGGTTGTTTTATTGGTTTGGATTGGTTTTGAGAAATTTTTGTATAAAGGAAATAGTGAGGTTTCAAAGGAGTTAATGTTAAATTTTTTTCAAAAACCTTGTTCTTGTTTTGGCTATAGGTTAAGCTATAGTCATCCAAATGGAGTGATTCCAATTGGTAAAGAACCATAAGAGCTAGCTCTACAAATGTATAGAAGGGACCAGGAGAAAATTGCAGCTCACAAGGCTCCACAACCTTGTGTTTAAAGGTGAGTTTCGGGTATCCACGGGTATGCTACATTTTGAGTGTAGTTGTGGTGTTTGGCCATAAGTTGAGGTTTCACTCATCCAAATTGAGTGATTCAAATTCTGGGTAAACTATAATTTTAGAGATAATTTGCTTGAATGGAAAAGTGTGTGTAAATTGTAACCCCCAGTGCTTGGTGTCGAGAGTGGTATGTGCGGATTCTATTTTGCAAATTAGAGTAGATGCAAATGTAAATCTGATAACTTGAGTTTTGTGATCCAAATTGGATGATTCCAATTGGAGAAGAAACCTTAGAACCATAACTTCAAATTAGTGAAGGAACCATTACCGATTTATGGAGTTAAGACCCTAGAAATCGAAAATAACAGTAAGTGATTCAGTGAGCTGGGGATATCGACTAGTTTGACATGAAAATGCCGTAACTTGAGTTTGGGTGATTCAAATGAGATGATTCCAATTCCTACCGAAAATAGACTCATAGAGATATCATTTTTTTGAAGGAAGCATGAGAAAAATATGGCTCATGTGTGCCCAGAAAATTTTGCAAGTGAAGGAGTATTGGGTAGACATAAACTATAACCAAAAATCCTAGAATGCACAACTGATTTTTCCTTCTTGGGTTGTTCTTTAATTGTGACATATTTGTGATAGATTAGGGGTTGGTGACAAGGAAGCTTGACCTAAGAACGGGATTCCCAGGATAGGAATCGAAGAATGACAACGTTTTTGAGTTTGTTCTTTAATCTCTCTCTTGTTTCAAATTTGTGAAAGTTTGATCTACACTCTTCTCTCATTGTTTCAAAATTGATTGTGAAATATTGAAATGATTTATGATAAATTGCATATTCATTTGTTTTAAATTGATTTGAGATAACTGATTGCGAAATAAATTGTATATGAAAATTTGCATGAGTGTTAAAAAATAAATTATTATATCCAAATGTATATACACTATTGTAAATTGTATTGAATGATTTGAAGACCCTTAAAATAATGTTAACCGTTAAATTCAAGTTAAGGATAGATTGATATACCAAAAAAGGTCAAATTAGCAGTACTGTGCCAAATGTAATGAAGTGTCACTCCGATCCGTAACCCAACGGGACAGTATTGGCAGTGTTCACGAAATTGATTTTTAATAACTAGTTAGTAGCCTAACGGGATCATACTGTGTTATAAAAATTTGTTTTTATCTGCCCGACATGTAACTATGGCTTAGTCTTAGATGATTCGTTATTCTATGCCAGAAGTATAGGTTAAATTCGATAGAGCGAAATGATAATGAGATTGAAAAGTGCATGATTTGTGATTTGAATGATTTAGTGCATATGAAATTACATAACTTGAAATGACCAATGAATTGTAATTGAATGTATATATATATATATATATATATATATATACATATATATATATATATATATATATATATATATATATATTGTCTTGCATTAGTCATGAATTGATTTAAGGCGAAATGAAGAGAATTGTGTAGAACCCACTTAAGCATGAAAATGCTTAGTGCATTGTTTGTCATCGTGCAAAATTAGTGAACGATGCGAGGGACGAGGCGCGGAATTTAGAGTCGACATGGCTTGGCGATTGTTGAGTAGATCGACCATGCATTCGTGAAATGGATTTGACCATTTTTGTATAAACTCACGATTTTATTTTGTAAATGTTTGATATTGAAAACTTCGATATATTTTATAAATGATCACGATTGAAAAAGGCATATAATGCCATATTGTACAAATATGGGATTTATCCCGAAAATGATGGGCTACCACCGAATGTTTTGATGCGTTTATTATATATTATGGTATCTGAAAAAGCACGTTCTTGTATTCGTATCGGTGTATTTGGACTTTACATTTATTTTGGTATCAGAGCTACATTTAAATTGTTAGAAAAAAAAAGGGGTGTTACATTTTATTTTGGTATCAGAGCATAAGTAGCATAGAGCTACGGTATTGAAAACGTATTTGGATTTGTATTGATGTTTGAATATATCTTAAAAGTAAAAGTATTGGTAGTGCAATGGATGCTACAATTATTTTGTTATCAGAGCCTAGGTTTAGGTGGTTCTACAAAATGGTTTTGAAATTTTTGTAAATGATTTTGAAATTGTTTATGACATGCATTGCATTTACATATAAAGGATAAGCGTGATGACTTCGATGCGAGGTGTCATATCTTGGGTCTTAATAGGTAAGCATGGAAAGTTCGGGCCCCCGATAGTGTCATTGTGAATAGAGTCTTATAAGAGATTGTCCCATTAAGAATACGTTGAGTATGAGTTTCGAGAGATTTGATCGAGTTGTCATTTAGAGAGTTTGATGTGATATTGGGGATGGATTGGTTGTCCAGACACCAAGTGGTAGTTGATTATAGACTGAAGAGAGTGACCTTAAGGACACCGAGTGGCGAGGAAGTGACTTTTATCGACGAGAGGTCGAACCACATTTCTAATATGATATCTGCCGCTACTGCTAGAACTATGGTTCGAAAGGGGTGTGAAGCTTACTTGGCATATGTGATAGATAAGAAAAAGGTGGAGCCTAGTTTATCAGACATCCCTACATTTTGTGATTATCCGGATGTATTTCCGGAGGAATTTCCAGGATTGCCTCCACAGAGAGAGATTGAGTTCACAATTGACGTTGTTCCGGGTGCCACTCCGACATCCATTACACCGTATAGAATGGCTCCAGTGGAGTTAAAATAATTGAAGCCGGTGCGAGTTGTTAGAAAGGATTTATTCGGTCAGAGTGTATTACCGTGAGGCGTATTATCTTTTGTTAAGAAGAAGGAGTAGTGCGCTTGGTTGTGTGTTGATTATAAGCGGCGAGCAAAAATGACGAGTGAAAAACAAGTATCCAGTTGCAAAGATTGATGACTTGTTCGACCCGATTGAAGGTGCGGGTGTCTTCAAAGATTGACATGATGCGGGTATCATCGATTGGGGATTAAGGATGCGGCGGATGTGCATAAGGCGGCATTCGGGCGTGGTATGGACATTATGAGTTCACTGCCAATGTCGTTTGGGTTGATAAATCTGCTTGAGTGGCTTTCATGGACTTAATGAATCGTGTTTTTCGGCCAGTATGTAGATCGATTTGTAGTGGTGTTTATAGATGACATCCTTGTGTATTGAAAGGATCGGAAGATCATGAGTACACACCTTTGGGTGAGTCTTTAGAAACGAAAGGAACAGTTATATGAAAAACTGAGCAAATGTGAATTTTGGTTAGGAGAAGTGTCTTTTCTTGGACACATTGTATCAGAAGAAGGAATTCGAGTGGATCCAAAGAAGATAGAGGTGATTGTTGAATGGAAACCACCTAGAAATGTCATTGAAGTGCGTAGTTTCCTGGGATTGGCAGGTTACTATAGAAGGTTCGTTAAGGGGTTTTCGATGATTGCGACCCCTATGACGAGATTGCTCCAAAAGAATGTGAGATTTGAGCTAGCTTTGAAAAGTTTAAAGAAAGCATTCTTAGCAGAGGCCTTGGGTTCTTGCACCGATGCGACTACGGTAAAGAATATGTGATTTTAGTGGCAGCTTCACGCTAAATGGACTTGGATGTGTGTCCTTATCTTGAGGGTAGGTGGTAGCTTACACTTGAGGCCGGTTGAAGCGCATGAAAGAACACCTGCAGCGTGATTTGGAATTAGCCATTATTGTTTGCATTGAAAATTTGGAGACACTATCTTTATGGAGAAAAGTGTTTTATCTACACCGATCACAAAAGTATTAAGTGTTTGCCCTCGCAAAGAGAGCTTAACTTGTGACAACGTAGATGGATGGAATTGATAAAGGATTATGATTGTGTGATCGATTATCTGTTAAGGCGATGTGGTAGCGGTGCTCACGAGTAGAAAGTCGGTCTGAAACGCGAGCGTTGAATGCTCATTTGTCATTATCAGACGATGGTGAAATAATAGCGGAATTGATATCAAAACTGGATTTGTTGAATCGAGTGCTAGAGGCACAAAAGAATGATGAGAAAATTTCTGCAATTGTAAATCAGAGTAGAGAGGGAAACGAATTTACGGGTGAGCAGGATGGTTGTGTATTATAGGGTGGGTTTATTATTGCGATGATGATGAGTTGAAGAAATCCATACTTGAAGAGGCACATAGGGGATCTTTTGCTATGCATCCTGGTAGCACGAAAATGTATCAGGATTTAAAGACTTCGTACTGGTGGCCCAGAATGAAAAGAGGTGTATTGGAATTTGTGACCAAGTGTATGGTGTGTCAGAAAGTGAAGGAAATGAGTTTCATCAGTTCTTTCGGAGTTATTATAGCCTATTAAAACAGAATGGAAATGGGAGGCCAGAATCGGAATGGATTTTGTGGTCGGGTTACCGTTGACAGGAAGGAAGCATGATTTAGTTTGGGTTGTGGTAGGCGGTTGTGAGTGGCTCACTTCCTGCGTGAAACCAAACATGCACTTGATGATAAAGGTAGGCGAGCTACATAGGGGAAATAGTTCGGTTGCTTGGAGACTCCATATCGATCTCATTTCGGATGCGAGATCAGGGGTTTATCTCGAGGATTTTGGGGGAAAGTTGCGAGAGGCTTTAGGTACTCGGCGAATTTTAGCACGGCGTTCCACCTGAGACGGATGAATGATCGGAAGAGTGATCGAGTGTTTGGAGAATATCTTTAAGAAGTTGTGTGATCGTATGAGAATACAGTGTTGTGTATAATAATAGCTTCCAGTTGAGTATTGGAATGACGCCTTACGAGACTCTTTATAGAAGAAAATGCAGAACACCATTGTGTTGGGCCGAGTTAGCAGAGAAGAAGTGATTGACCACGATTTGATTCGGCCAGAAGAAAGGTGAAAATGATTAGAGAAAGATTGAAAGTGGCCACAGATAGACAAAAATCCTACACCAACATGAGAAGAAAGGATATTGGATATGAGATCGGCGAGAAAATATTTTTGAAAGTATCGCTTTGGAAGAAAGTAATGAGATTTGGGAAAAGGGCGCGTTGAGGCCAGGTTGGGTGGAGCATATGAGGTGATGAAAAGTGGGTCGATGGCATACAAATTAGCATTACCTCGGAGTTGGAAAAGATCCATAATGCTTTCCATGTGTCGATGTCGAGTCTGAAGTCGGACAGTAGCATGTAGTCTCTTCAGAGATGATTGAGCTTAGATAGGGTTTGACGTATGAAGAAGAGCCAGTGAAAATCTTGGCTCGAGAAGTGAAAGAGTTGCGGAACAAACAAATCCCATTGGTGAGTCTTTGTGGAGAAACCACGCGAGGACGGGGAAACCACGTGAGAAGCGAAGGGTTATGCGGCCCAGTGATACCATAGCGTGATAAAGGTAATTTAATTAATGAATACCCCAAGGAGGAGAGTTGTAACGTCCTAAAAATACCATAACAGCTTTATAACATGTTTAGAGTGTAAAATAAAATAAATTATATTTTTTCGGCGTTTAAATGACTAAAAATGAAAAATGATAAAAATCCATAAATTTTACAGGAGCTAAATAAATTTAGTAAAAATGTTAAATGGGGACCCAAGGGTCCTAAATGAGGAGTGTAATGTTAAAAATGTGAATAAAATGAAATGAAAGTGAAATGGCAAAAATGAGAAATAGGAATTAATGGAGTAGCCAAACATGGCCTTATCATGTAATGGGATTAAAGACCAATTTTGGTCTTAGAAAGCCATTTTCACATTTGGGCATTCCAGTTTGAGAGAGAAAAGAAATTTAGGGCTTGTGAAGAAAGGAGAGATTGAGTGATTTTTCTCCAAGTAACGAAGAGTTTGAGATATCAAAGAGGAAGGATGTTTGGTATTGAAGAATCAAGATTAAAGGAATGAAACGAACTCTAACTTTTTATTTTCTTGTGTTGGGTTGATGGCTTGAAAATTTTGGATAAGAAAGTGTTTGTATTGGTTGTAAACAAGTTTTGGGGGTTGCTCTAAGTTGAGTTTGGTTGTTTTATTGGTTTGGATTGGTTTTGAGAAATTTTTGTATAAAGGAAATAGTGAGGTTTCAAAGGAGTTCTTTGTCGAATTTTTTCCAAAAACCACGATTCTGTTTGGCTATAGGTTAAGTTATAGTCATCCAAATGGAGTGATTCAAATTGGTAAAGAACCATAAGATCTAGCTCTACAAATGTATAGAAAGGACCAGGAGAAAATTGTAGCTCTAAGGCTCCCTAATATGGGTTTAAAGGTGAGTTTCGGGTAGCTCATGAGTATGCTCTCAGTTGAGTGTAGTTGTGGTGTTTTAGCCATAAGTTGAGTTTCACTCATTCAAATTGAGTGATTCAAAATTCTGGGAAAACTATAATTTTAGGGGAATAATTTACTTGAATGAAGTGTATGTAAAATTCCTTAACCCCAAGGGTGCCGAAATCATCCAAGTGGAGCTTTGTGCGAGATTAATTCTTGAATGAAGTAGTCTAGATGTATAATGCAATAACTTGAGTTTTGGTGATCCAAATTGAATGATTCCAATTGGAGAAGAAACCTTAAAACCATAGCTTCAAATGGGTGAAGGAACCATTACCAATTTATGGATTTAAGACCCCATAAATCGAAAATAACAGTAGGTGATCAGTGAGCTGGGTATATCGATTAGTTTGACATTAAAATACCGTAACTTGAGTTTGGGTGATCCAAATGAGATGCTTCCAACTTCTACTGAAAATAGACTTATAGAGCTATCATTTTCTTGAAGGAATTATGAGAAAAATATGGCTTATGTGTCCCCATAAAATTTTGCAAGTGAAGGAATATTGGGTAAACATCAACCCTAACCAAAACTCCTAGAATGCACAACTGATTTTTCTTTCTTGGGTTGTTCTTTAATTGTGACATATTTGTGATGGATTAGGGTTAGTAACGAGAAGCATTAAGAGCGAGTTGGGGATAGGAATCGATGAGCGACAACCTTTTTGAGTTTGTTATTTAATCTCTCTCTTGTTTAGAATTTGTGAAAGTTTGATCTACACCTCTTAACTTTTATTGTTTCAAAATTGATTGTGAAATATTATATGAAATATTGAAATGATTTATGATAAATTGCATATTTATTTATTTTAAATTGATTTGAGACAACTGATTCTGAAAATAAATTGTATATGAAGAAAATTTGCATGAGTGTCGAAAAATAAGTGTGTATCCAGTACATATACGCTGTATAGAATTGTATTGAATGATTTGAAAGCCCTTAAAAGAATATTAAGCGTTAAAATTCGAGTTAAGAATAGATTGACATACCAATAAAGGTCAAATTAGTAGTACTGCGCCGAATGTAATGAAATGTCACTCCGATCCGTAGCCCAGCGAGAAAGTATCGGTAGTATTCATGAAATTGATTTTTAATAATTAGTCAGCAGCTCAGCGAGAACGTACTGTGTTATAAAATCGTTTTTAAACTGGCTTGCAACCCAGCAGGACCGTGCCGGTGATTCGTTATCCTATGCACCGAAAGCATAGGTTAAATTAGATAAGGGTAAAATGATAATAAGATTGAAAAGTGCATGATTTGTGATTTGAATGATTTAGTGCATATGAAATTGCATAACTTGGGGAAATGGCCCGATAAATTGTATGGCGGAATGTAAATGAAATGAATATATATATATATATATGTATTGTACTGCATTGGTCATTGGAAATGTAACACCCCAAAATATACCCTAGCAGTTTTCGACATGTTTAGGGTATTTTGTAAGCGTAATGTGAATGTTTCGTGAGTTAAATTCGAAACATGGAAACGAAAGACCCGGAAATTTTACAAGTTATAAGGATAAAATCGTAAATTGTCCAAAAAGGGACTTAAAAGTCATAAGTTAACAAGATTGAGGCGAATGAAATAAGAAGTGGAATACAAATGAGCAAAAGTTGGAGGACCAAAAGCAAATAAAGAAACTTAACCCAAAAAATGGGTTTTGAGAGCCAAACAAGGCCTAAGAATATTTTGATTTAAAGACCAAATTGGTCTCATTTTGAAGAAGAACAAACCGTGGGCGAGAAAGAGAGAAGGAGAAAGAAGAAGGAAAGAGGAAGAAGAAGAAAGCCAAGCGAGTATGAAACTAACCTTGAGTATGAAATTGCTTATGGATCTATGGAATTTTAAGGCTTTGTATGGTTAATAGCTTGTCTCCAAATCTAGGGTTTTGATAAATTGCATCCTAACACTTAGATTTCTTGAAATTAAGGTTGGTAAAACACGAGGAACAAGATAGTATGAATCCCCTTTGAGGTTTGATTCATGGATCAAATGACAAGTAATTGAGTTAGGGTTTAGAATAAACCTAACAAATCAACAGGTTTGATTTGTGTATGGGTTGTGACCCATATTAGAGTTGTTTAAGGAGAAATTTATGGAAGATTTTGAAAGATATAAAATGAAGATGATTTGAGTAAAGCGAGAGAGATTTAGATGAATTGGAGTGGTCTTGAAACGTGTTTATGGAGTATTGGGTTTTATTTGGGTATCAAAACATGGAAAAATGGGAGAAAAAATACACATTCTAGGCATTTTCGGTAACATGCAGAAACACACCCTGAACTATACAGTCTGATATCAGATGAACATCTGGGAATGCAGGTCGGACTATCTTAGTACACCTGCTCTATTTTGATCAGTGTTCGTAATTTAGCCATAACTTGCTCATTTCTTATCCGATTTGAGTTATTCAAGTGTCTAATTAAACTAGACTTCAAGGAAAACTAAACATCCAGAAATAGACATCGTCAAATTCTGAATCTAAGTGGTCCAAAAAATTCACTCAAAGTAGGGCTATAATCCAGCCAAATTCTACTTCAGTTTTGATCATAGAGTAGTGCGGGTTATTTCGGACGTAACTTGAGTTTCGGTGCTCTGATTTGGGTGATTCCAGTTGGAGAAGAAACCTTAACACCTTAGATTTAAAGGAGTACAAAGAACCAGTGTCAAATATAGAGTCAAGGCACTGGAAAATGAGTATTACCAAAGCTGTCCCTCGGGTAAAATCCGAGATTGGCGAGCTAGGTTGGCTGAAAATGCCATAACTTTCGTTTAAATGATTCAATTGGAATGATTCAATTTCTAAGAAAAGTAGATGCATCGAGGGACGAAATACATGAATGATGTGAATTTGTCAGTATTCACATATAAGTATATAAAATATGAAATGAAGCCGAAACATGAACATAGACATGAAAAGCGATATGTCATGAACTCGGAGAAGGTAATAAAAGATAGGTTATGAGTTAAAAGACATATGATCGTATGACTACCTAAGTTGAAAAATGAATGAGTGGACGTCCTGGTAGTGCTAAATCTCTGACTGCGTGGTATACGTTTTTTGATTAATCAACCCGGCACTCCTGGCGGTCTTCTGACACTCCTATTCTGTATTGTACCTTTGGGTACTTATTATCACTGCGTCTATATTTCTTATGATTGGTCTAGGTAATTAGACGGACATATGATAAAACTTGAATAAGAATAAGAGTAGATCTGAATGTACCTCGTATACATTGCATGTATTTTCCACAGTTTCTTGTATACGATTAATCTTTGTAGTACCTACGGGTACTCTCGTATCAGTAAAATAAGTATAAGTTCTATAGTACCTACGGGTACTCCCGTATCGGTAAAATAAGTATAAGTTCTGTAGTACCCACGGGTACTCTTGTCGATAAGAAAAATAAGTTAAGTTAAACTCATAAGTATAAGTCCGGTAGTACCTCTTGGGTACCTCGAGCAAGTGTAACTGCGAGATATGATTATGATTTAAACCCGATGTCTGTTTGTTATTGGATATGTTAAGTCTGTATGAATCCGGTATATGTATTTGTTGTGATTCGTATCTACTATGGACTATGTCCATATCGAAATATATCCCATAAAGTGCGTCGACCTTGCATGTGATATGATTGTGATTTGTTCAGAGCTTACCATACCCTACGGGTACCTTCGCACATGAATAAAGATCCAAAAATTAAGACTTAGTATATGCTATATAAGACAAGCATAAGATAAAGAGAGAAATACATGTATTAGTTACGTAATACAAGTATAAGATCCGTGAACCGATATATGCTCTATAAGACAATAAGATGCGAAATACATGTAATGGATTACGTAATACAAGTATAAAAGATCCCAATCTATGAGAATAAGTTAAATTAATACAAGTATAAGTTCCGTAATGCCAGGATATGCTTCTTAGTACAAGTTTAAGATCGATGCAATTATAAGTTTTGTAGTATACGGGTATACGTATATGAGATAAGTTCATGATACGGTATACGTTCAGTAATCTCTCTATGATACCTCTTGGTACCTCAGGACCAGTCATAAACTCGCGTAGTATAGTATAGGATTGCATGCTCCTACAGGAATACGGGATAAAGATGTAAATTGCCAATGCGTGTTTAAGTGTATGCGTAGAGTATAAGCTCTGTGGCTCTACGGGGCTGAGACAGTATATGTTTAGATGAAGAAGTATGAGTGCGTGATAAGTACCTCCGTCTAAGTATATGTAGAAGTTGATCTGGATTTATGGGGAATGCGAATAAGTATGTGTCCTACGAGAGTCAGGAATAAGAATAAATCTTGCCATGAGTGTAAGATGCGAGGTAGGTATAAGATCAGTCTTACTTAAGTATAAGTTCGAAGATCAGATATGATGCGCTATAGATATAAGATCCAAGATACTATAAGTATAAATTAGGAATAAGCATAGAAATCTGTATAAGCATAAGTAGTGTATAAGTTCATTATATGAATGCTGAAAATTCGATATCATTATTGTTTTAACTTTAAATGTATATGCATAAGACATATGTTTCCCACTAAAGCGTAAAACATACGGGTTCAATCCGTGTAGGTACAAGAAGGCGTCAGAAAACTTGCATCTGGTGAGCTGACCACAAGTAAGGGTTAAATCCGCGGTATGTCAGCTCGATTTGTAAAAGTAAAAGTATAGTTTTTGTATATCAAATGGGACTCTAGTTTGTATGTATACGTGTACTGTAAAACACCACCACGGTGGTAGTTTCTTATGTAATTTTGTATATGATATTCAGTTGTTATAAGATGTGAGCCATACCCCTGAAATCCTGAGTTGACTTTGAAAAAAAAACCAGAGTAAGAGTCCCGGTATGGTCTTGCGCCCCGAACTCGGTTGAATCCATGTCAGGGTTGGGCCAAGGTCAGGAGAGGCGTGACAAACAATGATAGAGCATAGGTATATGTTAACCTAGGGCTTGATGGGATATGATACCAACACAAGTTGGTATCAGAGCCTAGGTTTAGGCGTTTCTGGATAAGTCTTAGATTAAGGGTGTACCTACATAGTAATGTGTTGGCCTAATGCGGATGTTCTTATGTTTTGTATAGATGGATCGTCCTCCAGTCCAGGTTGAAGAAGGTGTTGAGTGTTAACCCCCGAGGAACAAGGGTTGCTGTTTTCAGATTCTTCGAATCTGTTAAAAGTAGTCGAGGCTCAGTGCTTAAAGGAAACCTTAGTGAGAATAGCCTTGAACATGGCTAGGATATTGGATGGGCGCATGAGTCATCGAAAATATATATAGAGCCGGCGACTACTGCGCATCGGGTGACTTTTTGTCGGTGGTGAGATCATATGAAAGTAGAAGAGAATGCGAAGAAATAAGTGACGAAAGTTCTCAAAAGAAGAAGGGTAAAAAGGCAGGAGTATCAAGTAGAGCAAGTTCGCGGATTCACCTACAAAGAGAATAAGACAAAATGTAACACCTAGTTCTGGGAGAGGCATGTCCTCGGGACAAGGAAAGAACCTGAAGTGCCTCATTGCCATAAATGTCATTTGGGTGTTTGTAGAGTGTGGACTGGAGGGTGCTTCAGATGTGGGAGTATAGATCACTTCATGACGGTGTCAGTAGAGATCGAGTTATTATAATAAATCCGCGAAGGCGTGGCCACGGGAAGATCGGTTGCTACACCTTCGAATTGGGGTCGAGGTGGTCCAAATCAGCATAGAGGACATGGAGGTCCCGATAGCGGGGCAGGTGGATGGAGTCTAGTACCTACGACCCAGCACGAGCTTATGTTATCTGCAGTACGGAGGAAGGGATGCTCCCGATGTGATTACTGGTATGTACTCTCTATTTAATAATTGAGATGCATGTATAGATGACAATGAAGTAGTAGAGATACGACATATAGAATAGAAATAAAAAGAAAAATATAAGAAATGCTATCTATAAGGCCACAGAAAAGGACCTGACATAAAACATGCAAATGACAGAGTATGAATTTCGAGGACGAAATTCTTATAAGGGGAAAGTGTAGCACCCCAATAATATACCTACCGATTTCGACATGTTTAAGGGTGTTTGTAGCGTAATGTGAATGTTTCTTGAGTTAAATGCGAAACATGGAAACGAAAGACTCGAAAATTTTACAAGTTATAAGGATAAAATCATAAATTGTCCAAAAAGTGACTTAAAAGTCATAAGTTAACAAGATTGAGGCCAAAATGAAATAAGGGGAAATTGGAATACTAATGAGCAAAAGGTGGAGGACAACAAATAAAAACTTAACCCAAAATGGGTTTTTGAGAATAAGCAAGGCCTAAGAGATATTTTGATTTAAAAATTCCAAAATTGGTCTCATTTTTAAAACAAGCGAGTGGAGGAGAAGAGAGAAGGGGAGAAGAAGAAGAAGAGGAAGAGGAAGAGAAGAAGAAGAGAAGCCAAGCCAAAAAGGTATGGAAACTAACCTTGAGTATGGAATTGTATGGATCTATGGAATTTTAAGGCTTTGTATGGTTAATAGCTTGTCTCCAAATCTAGGGTTTTGATAGAATTGCACCATAACCTTAGATTTCTTGAAATTAAGGTTGGTAAAACCCACAAGGAACAAGATGAGTATGGAATCCCCCTTTGAGGTTGGATTCATGGTTAAATGACAAGTAATTGAGTTAGGGTTTAGAATAAACCCTAACAAATCCTTGGGTTTGATTTGTGTATGGGTTGTGACCCATATTAGAGTTGTTTTGGGAGAAATTCATGGAAGATTTTTGAGGAAAGATATGTAATGAAAGATGATTTGAGTAAAAACAGAGATTTCAAGATGAATTGGAGTGGTCTTGACGTGTTTATGGAGTATTGGGTTTATTTGGGTATCAAAACATGGAAAAATGGGAGAAAAATACATATTCTAGGAATTTTTTTGTAGCTTTAATAGGGTACACCTGAACTGTGCAGTCCTGACCATCGAAGCTGAACACCTCTTGTACCCCTATACTATTTTGACCGGTGTTCATTATTTAGCCATAACTTGCTCATTTCTTATCCGATTTGAGTGATTCAAGTGGCTAATTGAACTAGACTTCAAGGAAAACCAAACATACAGAAATAGACATCGTCAAATTCTGACTCTAAGTGGTCCAAAAAATTCACTCAAAGTAGGGCTATAATCCAGCCAAATTCTACTTCAGTTTTGATCATAGAGTAGTCCGGGTTATTTCGGACGTAACTTGAGTTTCGGTGCTCTGATTTGGGTGATTCCAGTTGGAGAAGAAACCTTAACACCTTAGATTTAAAGGTGTACAAAGAACCAGTGTCAAATATAGAGTCAAGGCACTGGAAAATGAGTATTGCAAACTGTCCCTCGGGTAAAATCCGGGTAAACCAACTAGGGTTGCATGAAAATGCCATAACTTTCGTTTGAATGATTCAATTGGAATGATTCCAATTTATAAGAAAAGTAGATGCATCGAGGGACAAGAATACATGAATGATGAATACATCAGTATTCATATAAATATATGAAATATGAAATGATTTGAAACATGAACATGAACATGAAAAGCAATATGTCATGAACCACGAGAAGGTAATAAAGACTAGGTTATGAGTTACGAAGAAGCGTATGATAAGCTATAATTTACCTAAGTTGAAAAATGAATGAGTGGACATCCTGTTGGTGCTATGACACTCTTGTTGTGTGGGTAGCCACCCATTTGATTAATTAGCCCGGCCTCCTACTTTGGTCGCCAGCACTCCTGAATTGCATATTGTACCTTGGTACTTAGCCCTCTGTATCTATAGTTTCTTATGATTAGTGCAGATAGTCGAACCAGGACATATGATAAAACCTTGAATAAAAGTAGAGTAAAGATCTGAATGTACCTTTGTATACGTGCATGTTACCCTAAAAGGGGTATCGTATCCCAGTTAATCTTTGTAATTTGCCTACGGGGACTCGTATCGATTAAAATAAGTATAAGTTCTGCAAGGCTACCAGGTACTCTCGTATGATAAAATAAGCATAAGTTACAGTAGTACCCACGGGTACTCTCGTATCAGTAAAATAAGTTAAGTTACGCCATAAGTATAGTCCAGTAGTACCTGCAGGTGCCTCAGAAACAAGTGTAACTGAATATGATTATGATTTAAGCCAATAATACATTTTGTTATTGGATATGTTACGAATCGTATGGTCAGGTATATGTATCTGTTGTGATCCGTATCTGCTATGGACTAATGTCCATATCTGAAATGTATCTACATAAGTCTGATCTGACCTTGCATGTGATATGATTTTGATTTGTTCCGACTTATCATACCTACGGGTACCTTCGCACATGAATAAGATCCATAAGACCAGTATATGCTCTGTAAGACAAGCATAAGATCTGAAATACATGTATTAGTTATGTAATACAAGTATAAGATCCGTAAGACCCGATATATATATAAGACAAGCATAAGATCTGAAATACATCTATTAGTTACGCTTTAAGTATAAGATCTGAAATACAAGAATAGTTCATTAATACAAGTATAAGTTAAAGTAATGCGGGATATGCTTCATAGTACAAGTTTAAGATAAAATTACCCGTGCCAGACTGCGTATTACTTACGGTGCTTCCGATATAAGGATAAGTTCGCAATGCCGATTATCACGTTCCGTAATCTCTATGATACCTATGGGTACCTCCGAACAAGTGTAAACTCCGTAGTATAAGTATAAGTTCTGTAAACTCCTACGGGAGATCTGAGATAGAGATAAGTACCAATATGTGTTTAAGTATCTCTGTATAAGTATAAGCTCTGTAACTCCTACGGGAGCTACGAACCGATATATGTTAGATAGAGTATGAGTGCGTGATAAGTACCTCCATCTAAGTATGTATAGAGGATTCGGTCTGGTTTATAAGGAATCTGAATAAGTATGTGTCCTACGGGAGATCGGAATAAGAATAAGTCTGCCATGAGTGTAAGATCTGAGTAAGTATAAGATCCGAATGTTATAAGTATAAGTTCCGAATAAGAATAAGTGTGCTCTAGATATAAGCTCCGAATACTATAAGTATAAGTCTGAATAAGCATAAGTCTGTATAAGCATAAGTAATTGTATAAGTTCATTATATGAATGCCTGAAAATTCTGATATCTGTTATTGTTTTATGCTTTAAATGTGTATATGCATAAGACATATGTTTTCACTAAGCGTAAAGCTTATGCAGTTTTTAATGGAGTGTAGGTCTGAGAAAGGCGTCAAGCTTCCGCTTTGGTGAGCTGACACACTAGTAGGGGTTCATCGCGGTATCCTGGCAGCTCGATTTGTAAAAGTAAAAGTATAGTTTTTGTATATGTAAATGAGACTCAGAACTGTATGTATATGACACTGTAAACACCACCACGATGGTAGTTTTATTTTGTAATTTTGTATATGATATTTTGAATTGTTATAAGATGTGGGCCATACCCAGATTTGGATCGACTGAAAAAAAAAAAACCCGGGTAAAGTCCCGGTATATGGTTTCGCCCGAACTTCGGTTGAATCCGCGTCGAATTCGAGATAGGGAATCGGCGTGATAAATGTACCAGCATTGTTTTATAAACATTTCATGAATTGATTAGCCCGAAATAGAAGAGAGGAGTATATGAAACCACTAAGCATGAAAATGCTTAGCGTTATTTTGTCATCGATGCGGTATCAGTGAACATGTATTGAGGCAGACATTAGAGATTTAAAGTCAACGTCAAAGCTTTGTGGTGTCGAAATAAAGATCCAACCATGCATTCATGAAATGAATTTGACCATTTATTATAAACTATGATTTTATTTCTTAAATGTTTTGATATTGAAAACTCTGATATAGTTTGTAAATGATCTGATTGAAAATGGCATATAATGCCATGCCATATTGTACAAATGTGGGATTTATCTCAAAATGATGGGCTACCGCAAATGTTTTGATGCATATTATTATATATTCTACATTATACGAAAAAAAAAAGTACTTGTATTAGTATCGGTAGCGTTGGACTTTACATTTATTTTGGTATCAGAGCTACAATTAAATTGTTAGAAAAAAAAAAAGGGTATTACAGCTGGAGAGATCTATCAGAGGTTGGTGACCAAGATATTTCAACCACCGATGGGCAAGACCATGGAAGTCTACACCGACAATATGCTTGTCAAATCCAAAGAACGCCCCGATAACACGCAGCACCTGTAAGAAACCTTTGAGCTGCTGCGCACGTACAACATGAAACTCAATCCCATAAAATGTGTGTTGGAGTCAGTTCGGGTAAGTTTTTGGGCTTTATGGTGACGTTGAGAGGGATAGAGGCCAATCTATTGACAGGATATTACAAAATCCCATACTCTTACCTTTAGAAAAGGAGTGCAACAAGCGATTAGTTGGAGGCTCTCGGGAAGTTCATATCTTGTTTTATAGATCGATTAAAGCCATTTTCCTGCTCAAAGATAGCCCAGGCTATTAGGTTGGAATGAGAATGAGACCATGCCTTCATGGTAATCAAAGCCCGATATCTCCACTTAGAACCATCGGTTTGGCTTACCCTATTAGTTTCGGATGTCTTAGTAAATGCGGCTTTGTTCAAAGAAGATGGCCAGGAAGCGAAACTAGTATTCTTTGTAAGCAAATCCTTATCTAAAGCAAAAACTCGGTATACCCATATAGAGCAAGCGGGGTTGGCTATCCGTGTGGTAGCTAAAAAACTTCGCCCTTACTTCCAAGCACACCCTATCGTCGTGCTGACTGATTTTCCCTTGCGAAGCACCATACATAAACCCGACTTGTCGGGAAGGATGGCCTGGTGGGTTATTGAGCTAAGCGAGTTCGGTATCTAGTATAAACCCCGCTTGGCAATAAAGAGATATATATTGGCAAACTTTTATTAAGAAATCCCCGATAGGATGTCGGCGGAGTAGCAGCCAGGCTAGTGTTTTCTTAATGTGGATGGCGCTTCTCGGCCAAATGGGGTAGTGTTAGCTTCTGACTTAAAGCCTACTTAGGGAGAGAATAGAGCAAGCTATATGAGTTAGACTTACCGTGATCGATAATGGGGCGGAGATAGCAAGCAATCCCCAGCGGTATAGATCATAATCTTCGTATCCTCAGAAAAGATCATCATACAAAGTGACTCCCAGTTGGTGGTAGGACAGGTAAGCGGGGAATACAAAACGTGGGACCAGCGTAAGACCAAGTATGTATGGCTGGTTAAGCTCATTGGAGAAGCCGTGGATTAGGCAGGCATATCTAAAGAGGTTCAAATGAAAAGCGGATGCCTTAAGCCATCCACTAACCAAAAGCGATTAACCACTCCTGTCTATTTACCGGTGGAGTCATCAATTGTTGCACCCGAGCCAGATGGCGAACAGAAGAAGCATATCCTCTTGGATGACTCTGACTAGTCTATTACTTGACTCCCGGGCGGTTCGGGCCATAAGGTTCCCGAGGTTCGGGTGGCCGTTTTCCGCTGTGAATGGGCCGGTTATCGCGTTCTCTGGCGACCACATATCTTAAATGTCTCACCACCCGATAGGGGTAATATCATTGGCGAACTTCATTGAAGGAATATGCGGAAACCATCAGATTAACATAACTTTGGGCGCCACGGGGCGCACCACAAGACTCTTCTTGGCGACCATGAGGTGGATAAGCCTATATTAGGAAGTGTGAATCTGCTTGGCCGTAGCCTATCTCCGAGGGTGCCATTTCAGGAATCGGCGACCTGGCAGGCGGCGCTACTGGTAGGGACTTGATATAGTTGGGCCACTATCACCCACAGTATCAGTGATAATGTCTGAAATGCAAACAATGGACTAACATTTCAAATGGTGAATCTTTTTTGGAAGCTTTGGCATATTTGAAGGTACAAGATATAATCAGTTGCGTGCATGGAGCATCCCATGGACTGGGACCTCTGCGACAGATGGCAGGCTAACGATGGGAAATATAGTTTGATAACGGGGTATATAAGAATTTTGCTTGAGTTGAAAGTTAGAACTTGTATTCAACACTTAGTACCAGAAAGCAACGGCGAGCGGAATCATCTAACAAGATCTCTCACGCGAAACTTTGAAAAAAGCGTTTGCATTAAACAAAAGGAAAATGGGTGACGAACTACCAGGAGTTCTATAGACTCTGAGCGACGACTAGAAACCAAATTACAGGATGTCCGTTCACCCTTACTTACGGGATGGAGGCCATAATTCCCACAGAAATTAGGATGCCCACATGGAAATTTAAATTCATGAAACTATCTTGAAGTCATTGCTAAAGACTAGATATGATGATGACTCATGAAGCTGGGTTGTGCATATAGCGTCATACCAGCAAGGGTGAAAAGCTTTGCCACAATGGCGGGTAAACCGCGTATGTTCCAAGACGAGGAGACTTGGTCTTGGTAGAGTCTTTGAAAACACTTGAACCAATGGATGGGAAGTTCGATCAAGCGGGAAGAGACGGCCTGCGGTAGTACGAGTGAGGCGATCGGATCCTTACGCGTTGAATAAGCTAAGCGGGACTCCGATTGCCCCGAGAATGTGAATGCCAGCATTGAAGGAATTACTAGTAAATTTCCTTTCATTATTACTATCAATAAGATAGATCTTTAAAAATATTTTGAAATTTTGCAAGTTGCCTCTTCTCGAAAAGACTAGTTTGGTTCTTAACTTTCTTCAGCACTCTTAAAAGACTAGATGTGGCTCTTAGCCTGTTGGCACTTTCAAAAGACCAGATGTGGCTCTTTGTTTGCTGGCACTTTCAAAAGACCAGATATGACACTTAGCCTGCTGGCACTTTTAAAAGACCAGATATGACACTTAGCCTGCTGGCACTTTTAAAAGACCAGATGTGGCTCTTAACCTACTAGCATTCTCAAAGACTGAACTTGGCTCTAGATTCTTGAGACTTTGAGGCCCGAGATGTGGCTCTTAGCCTCTTGGCACTTTCAAAAGACCAGGCGTGGCTCCTAGCCTGCTGGCACTTTCAAAAGACTGGAGCCAGGCTCTGCTTTGTTGCGATTCGAAAGAACTTGTGAGGCCTCCCGACCCTCTTGATGCCTTGACCATGCCTTATGGTGGTCTTTGACTTGTTAGCTACAACCAAGGCCCAAAGATGGTGCCTTGCCTACTGGAACAAGAGCGAACCCTGGTAGCTCCTAACTTAATGTTGAGCGTCTAGCTGACCATCCTAACATGAAGTAACGAAAGGGGTTGCCTGATGAAAGGGAATCGATGGCTTAAGTAAACTAAAAATTATAAAATGCTTGATAGGCGTCGGGATGAGAAAGTAAAAAAGCAATGGTAAAGTAGACAAAAAATGTGTATTTCATTAAAGTGCCAATGGAATCCGGAGAGTACATAAGTGATGGCGAAACAGGCCCCTTTTAACGATACAAAATAAGAATGGAAAAAATTTGGGCTACCGCTCCAGATATGGCGTGACGACCTCCATGGGTTCCTTAGTCGTTTCGCTTGGAGGTGCTTCAGTCATTGTGACCTCGGTAGCCGTTTGGACAAGGGGGCAAATAGGAGGCAGCGGGTAGGAAAAGTTGAGCATACCATCTGGGACCTCTGGATGGTCTCCATAGATGTTGTGTTTGAACACCTGACACTTGCGTCACCATAGGAAAGATCACCTCTTAGAAGAAGCATTTTGGCCTCTTCCTCTATGGACGCTCTTTGTCCTGCTGCACGAGAATGGAGGAGGACACCTCATCTTTAGGCAGGAGCTTTAGCGAGAAGGATGTCACTTTCGACCTTAGCGGGCATTTCCCGACCTGCGCATGCCTTTGCCCTCCTCGTAGCTGGGAGCTGTGGACCTAACCCCGAGTCCTCCTTGGCCCTTGTCACGGCGTCCTGCTGTCTTAGCTGCCTGGGTGGACCTTAGCCTCATTTGGCCGTCCTTTCCTTCTCCATATGTGCAATCTTCTCCTTACGAGGCGCAGCCTCAGGCTCTGTTAGCCGACTGGACTTCGCCTTAGCTAGGGAAGCGTCGAAGTGCGGGTGCTTGGAGATGGCCAGATTGAGTATAGATGTGACTTCTGAAGCATCGTCAATGAAGTTGGAATTCCCTATCTTTGTGAGCCATGTTATACGAATAACTGATCCACAGTATGGAAAGAAAAATGTCGAAAATCCTGGCCGTGAGCTTAAAGTCTCTTTTAGTCCATTTTTACGTTTGATTTTCGGTTAAAATGAATAATTGATATCTGGGAATTATGAAGAAACTCACCTGTTGTCATTAGCGGAAGAGAGAAAGAGAAGTAGAAAAATCTGTGATAAGTGGAGAAAGAGTGCGGTCAGATAGTGACGAGTGAAAGAATTGGGTGGTCGTTGATGATGCGGTTTGGGGTTTGCCGCGGTGTTAAATTCGAGTCGCGACCTGAGAAGATTGAAGATTTGGTATGAGTCGTGTTATTGAGATCAACGGTGAAGGGTAATCAGGGCCTAAGAGAGCGACGTCGCGGCGACATTCTAAAGATTCCATTTCGCGGTTGAAGGTATACCGTGAAACGTTAGGATAAGAGGAATTTGTGACCATGAAGCACTTTAAGTATCTGAGAGGTTTGGGTGATGGAAGGCTGCGTGGAACTAAGTTGATGTCGCGACGTGAAGTTGATGTCGCGACGCCGATGATGTCCTGACTCAAGGCTGAAATCCACGACATGAGAACCATGAAAGGCTATGACCGTGGGTGATGTCGCGACATCGGATACGCTCAGTGAAGAGTGAAGTTTCATGAAGTGAGGTCAAACAACGACTCGAAGTCGCGACATGCGAAGGCAAGTTGAAAGCGCAATTGACAGGCGATGTGC
Organism: Tetrastigma voinierianum; assembly: GCA_016808115.1. Lineage (NCBI taxonomy): Eukaryota > Viridiplantae > Streptophyta > Magnoliopsida > Vitales > Vitaceae > Tetrastigma > Tetrastigma voinierianum. The sequence goes on from JAEQBH010006129.1 coordinate 229,241, forward strand.
GTTGCGTGAGATCGAGTCGCGACATCGAAACAACAGGTGGCTACAGAACTAAGGCGATGTCGCGACATGGTCGAGTCGCGACATCGAACGACGAATCAGTTAGAGCCTTAAAGAGATGTCGCGACAAGATATCGACGTCGCGACATCAGGAGAGAACAATTGAAACCTGCGCGAGCGTGAAATCCGCGGCAAGATGGTGATGTCGCGACACCAAGAATGACTAAATCCAAGAAGGCTGCAGTAAGTGGAAGTCGCGACTTGGATGAAAGCCTCGATGATGTCTGACGAGGAGCTAATCGCTGACGAGCGGTGAATTGATTTGGATACTTATGAAATCCACAATGAATTACGTTGGTTGAATTTAATTGGAACCCTATCATCTGATATCATTTCGAAAGCGACCGACCGCGTGAGTGCGGATAATTTGGCTTCATTATTTTCTTTTTCGTTTTCTTTATTTTCTTAATTTTTCATTTTAAAATAGTTTTGACGATTATATATATCCATTTTTCTCTTTTTCGTTGTATTTTACGAATGCGGATGTTATCGTTTGAAGTGATGATGCGAATTCATTTTATTTTCAAATTACTACGAAATGTTTGAAGTTCGGACAAATTTCACAGGTCGATTGTTCAGTTTCAATTTGCGATCATTCTTATGATCGGAGGAATCTTGTATCGTGTAATTCGATGGTGAGTCAAACCATTAAGTGAGCGTTATAAATTCGAAATTTATCTTTCTGCATAGTCGTTTTCGGTAGCTTGTTAATTCCGGTGAATAAATTTACTTATGGTTTGGGTTTATTTTCTTGGGATCACTGATCATCTGGAGTTTCTTACCTAAGTTAAGATTTAACGTCATTGCTCGTTTCAGGAGGATTACTGCAGTGAGCATAGGGAAGACATTCACGAGGAATGTGTACATTTATTTGAGAGTATATTGCTTTGCTATTAGGGATCTTTTGCGGGCTTTATGGGTTCATGATAAATCCTCTTCTCCTTTGAATCAAGAGCAGTTGAATGAGTTATCTATTTAAACCCCAACGAGGAGTTTACCCTCAATTTAGGATAGTGGTAATCCCGTGTTAGTGAGATCTAATCAGGAAAGGTTGATCTTATTCTAGTTGAGGCGGAGCGATAATTGTATATCCTTGCTTGATCGATAACTTGGGAGCTAAGGTTTCTGATCCGTAAAATGGGTATAGTAATGCGAAAAATACCCAGTTAAAGAGTCCCTTTTTAGAAGTAGTTATCTAATTCCCTACGTATTCGAGAGAATCGAGGTCATAAATTAGATAATGAAATGTGTGGAGTGTGGAGAGATCCCATTTTGCTACAGCGCCTTAAGACTGATTTTGAAATTTAAGTAATCAAATCTTATCGAAATTATCTGAGGAATCGATAGTTCACTATAGCTGTTCAATTAATGTAATACTTGATGATAACTATTCGGTATTCGGTTCTTTAGCCAGAAATTCCATTACCATTCACATTCTATTATTATTTTTTTTCCTTCGGTTTGTTGATTTATAATTCTGGGTTATTTTCCTTTTATTCGTTTTAATTTTTCCGGCACTTTTGCCAATCTTTGGATCCTACTATCATTTTTGTGGTTCAAATAGTATGGAAATTGAGTGGTCGAATCCAGTTAGTTTAAAATTCTTGAGATCTCTGTTGGGATCGATATCTGAGACAAGCAAATCCATTTTATTACTTGTCGACTGTGCACTTGCGGAATATCGGACGAAACCCTGACTTTGAAAAAAATGATTTACTCTAAGGGTGTGAGTGGTTTTATATAGTATAATACTCGACAAGTTTGATGGCGCCGTTGCCGGGGATTAGATAATAGTCCTTTGGTAATGGTAACATAAATTTCTATATATGTTTGGTCTTAACGAGTTTTTGTAAGAAGCGTTCGCAGTGGTTAGACAATAGTCCTTTGGTGATAACGTCATAACCTTGCGTACAACTAATGCATAAATGTGCAGCATGTTTTGAATTACTAACCAAGTTTTATGGCGCCGTTACTTGCAGTGATCGAAAGAATTTAAGTAAATCAATATTGGATGAAGAAGAAATACTAATTTGGACATTTTTAGAAAGAACAAAAATAGCGTTGGCGATGACTCTTGAACCATGACGCTTGCCATATAATGAATATATTTTATGATTTGACTAATCTGTGGCGAGTATGTTTTGCTTTCAGAAAAACTTTGATGCATGAAACGAGCAACGTCACGATTCCGGTGACCTGGAAATAGAAAGAAGGGCGCTGAAGCTTGAGAGAAAGACGAAGCGAAGAAGCTTCGACCATAGCGGATAGAAAGCGGGGATCGAGGTTGAAACCGTATAAAAAAAGCTAGAGACTCTATTATTGATATGAAATGGGATGCGATTGCGGGATGATTCAGATGTTTGGGCGATGGACGACTACTCTGGGATCATTGTGGTATAGGTGGTGACCTTGACGTGGATGCGATCCTGCGTAGTTCTTGGTCATCGGCTAGAAGATCCCAATGAGCACTGGGAAGATTCCTCGGGATGGCCAATCTTATTTTTTGTTAAGGCCAGATAGGGTGAAGCAAGAAGTCATCGCGCATCTATTCCCATTCTCTCTAAGAATCTGAATTTATGGTATGAATCTTTACCATATGGTTACATTGTTGGAGGAATTAGTGAGGCTTCTTGGTAGATTCTTTCCCCGAAGCCTCACCACTTGAAGAAGGAGGGAGAAATGTTCCTGTTTCAGGGGAAGATGAAAGCACATGTGTAGCATGGGAAAGATTAAGCAGTTCTTCGAGAAGATGTCGATACGCCAGGATAAGTCGAACTCGGATGGACATTGTATATGTGCCATGAGATGGTATATCAAAGGGATCATTGATGCTTCATCTTGTGGAGCATTGGCTTGAAGTGCTGAAGGCGAAAGAGTGATTTGAAGATCGGCTAAATGTAAACATGAAACTCATTCGGGCTTTCAAGAGAGGCGATAGTGGAGGGGATCATGGAGCAGGCAAGATGACCTTCATGGAGGCTGAGTTGGATGCCATTATACTTGAGGTTAGACAGCCGAAAGAAAGACACATAGCTCATGAAATAGGAGCAATTGAAAGAGTTAATGAAGGGAGTCATGAAAGAGTAAGCTGAAGGACTGCTGATGAAGGGTTAATTATTTGGAATGTGACCGAAAGAGCTACCATTTCAAGAACCTAATCCTAACCTTCGGCACATTATCACCCAGCTCAGGAACCATGAGAACTTCGTGCTGGGTGGAGGGGCTTCTCAGGCGAAAACGAGGACGAACCCTCGGCAGGGTATCAGCTGACCCTGGGTTCGGCCAGCGGCGAAGCTGTGAAGCCGACTGGCAGAATACCGGGGTCGGAGAGAGCCTCTTTTGAGGAGTGAGTCTTGCGGTTTATGGGGGGGGATAATAAAAACATTGAACCTCCATGAGCAAAGTTTGGAGAATTGGGAGCCATTTTGCTACCAATTCTCATTTTTGAGAACCTTTACTGATACCATCCTGAAGAACACACAGGACATTTAGTGAGGCTGGTTGGCCTAACCTGCAAAGTCGGAGGAAGATGCCTTCCCAGTGACCTTGGGAAGAACCCAGTTTGCATGGTACGTGCGGTGAGGAGTGGGAAGGAGTTAGAAGGAAGAAAAGGTGACAAAAGTAGCAAGACCGGAAGGAAGAAACGGAGAATGACAAGAGATGGAGTAGAAAGAAGAACATCGAGAAAAAAGCTGCGAGTCCCATTTCCACAAAAGGCTGCGGAAATCAAAAAGATGGAGGACGAGTTTGCGAGTTCTTGAAAACTTTCGAGCGGAGATCGATATGCCTTTCTTGAGTGGTGACTCGGTCTGCTTGTATCTGGGAATTTACGAAGGACTATGCAGACGAAAAAAAGAAAAAATAAGTAGAGAAGAATAGTGAATCTCTTTGCCACTTGCGATCTGCGGTAATTAGGAACTACAGTGAGATGAAGGACCCGGGAGTTTCCGAATTCCTTGTATTGTTGGAGGGAATGGAATTCCATGAAGCTCTATGTGACTCGGGGCTAGTATCGATCGATGCCTCTTTGCGTTGCGAAATTAAGTTTGGGGAGCTTATTCCCCTTGGCCCATTGCTCTTGAATGGCGGACAAGTCGATGAAGGTAAAACACGGTCATTGAAGATGTGTTGGTCACTGTTGGGAAGTTCTTCCGATCAGACTATCATTACGGATGAAGATTCTAGAAATACCCACTACTATTAGGAAGACCATTCTAATTCTGGAAGAGCATGATTGACATGCAAAGGAGTTCTCATCTTAAGGGTTGAAAGAAATTTCTTGTATTTAATAGTTAAAAGTATGCAAAATATGAATGGGAAAAAGAAGGCTACAATGTAGTGGTTTGTCTCTATTCCCATTACGATGCTGATGATTGTAACATTCCAGTTTTTATCAATGAAAAGAGATGAATTCCCGATATCTTGAGAATGTCTAATGCAATTTCCATGCAGCGAGTTTTCATGCTATAGAAAGCATGTTGAGCTTGAAGCAAAACGAAAGATAATAATGGGAAGATAGTGAAAGGAAATTCATCGAGAGACCCGATGCGAGAAGGTCACAGTTTTGAAAGAGTTGCCATGTCATTTAAAGTATGCTACTTAGAATTACGAAAGAAAAAAAAACACATGCGTCATTTCGGCCAGTTAAGTGAGAATGAGGAACAAGATTCTTTGAAATATTAAGGAAGCATAAGGAATCGCTAGCTTGGTCATTGAAGGCGAAGGTATCAGTCGTCAATTTGCATGCATAAGATTCTGCTAGAAGAGACTTCAAACCATCTATGAACCTTGGGAGGCCAAATCCGGGTGATGAAGGAAGTAGTCGGGAAGGAGGTGCTCAAATTGTTAAATCTTTGGTTTTATCTATCTTATTTGAGACAGTCCTTGGGTGAAGCGGTTCATGTGGTTCCAAAGAAAGGGGTTCTGCTGACGTCGAAATGAAAAAAATGAATTAGTTCCAACAATAACGGTGACGAGGATGGAGGGTATGTATTGGTGCAGGGAGTGAATCGGCCCAGCGAGAAAGATCATTTTCCTTTGCCTTCGTTGGTCGAGATGTTGGACCGTTAAGCGGGACACCCTCTACTTTGTTTTGGATGGGTACTGGGGATATAATCAAGTTGCTGTGCACGGAGGATGAGAAGACACCCACGCCTGCCCATATGGTACCTTTGCCTTGAAGGATGCCGTTTGGGTTATGTAATGCTCCGGCTAGGAGGTGCATGATGTCTATATTCTCGGATTTGGTTGAAGAAGTGATGGAAATATTCATGGATGATTTTCACTTGTGTATGGATCCGGCTTTGATCGATGTTTAAACAATACAGAAGCGATGCCTTTAAGATGCGAGACAAGCGGTAGCATTGAATTGGGAAAATGCCATTTATGGTAGAAGGTATTGTTCTTGGGCGTAAAATTTACGCTCTTTAGTTAAGTTGATCAGTCTAAAGTATCCATTATCAAGACTCTTGCACCACCTACCACAGTAAAAGGAGTAAGAAGTTTTTTGGGGCATGCTGGGTTTTACAGGAGATTTATCAAAGATTTTTCAAAAATAGCCAGACCATTATCAAATTCTTGGAAAAGATACAAGGTTGAATTTTGATGACTCTACTGGCCTTTTAATGAAATCAAGCTCAAATTGGTCTTGAGCACTATAATTCTTTGCCAGAATGGGATCGAGGATTTGAAATAATGTGTGATGCATTGATTTTGCTATGGGGCGTGTTGGGGCAAAGAAAGAGAAGAGTATTCGAGGGCCGTATACTATGCTAGTAAGACCTTGATGAAGCGGGAGAACTACTCAACAGGCGAAGAAAATGCTAGCCATAGTATTTCTTGTGAAAAATTTAAGCCCGATACATTTTTGGGATCCCATGTGATAATTCCTGCTTGATCATGCGACTATCAAGTACTGATGTCAAAAAGAGGCTAAGCGAGATTGATAAGGTGGAGTCTTCTTTGTTCTGAGTTTGATTTGGAAATAAAGACAAAAGGGATGTAATGATGTGATGGCCGACCACTTGTCAAGAGTAGAAGACGGTGATGAAGAAGAAAATGCGGATTAACGAGAGAACTTCCCGGATGAGCAATTATTCAAGGTTTCCTTCCAGAGCTCCGTGGTATCTTGATATTGTAGATTATCGGCGTAGATGTGCCTTGAGGAATTCAGCTACCAACGAGAGAGGAAACTCAGGCCCGACGTGAGATATTATATTTGGGATGACCCACTTTATTCAAAGAAGTGCGAGCATGATAATGAAGATGTGTGCGAGAGGTGAACAAGGCAACATTTTAAATGAATCTTAGCCATCACCATATGGGGGACATTTTCGAGGAGTAAGAGCAGCGCCTGAATCTCGATCGGGTTTTATTATTGTATCTTGGTGTGCGAGTGGAGTAAAATTGTGTGATCGATGCCAAAGAGTTGGAGAGAAATATCGTAGTAGGAGATGAAATGCCTAAAGGTATTATGGTGATACAAATTTTTTGATGTTTGGGGAATAGATTTTATGGGACCTTTCCATATCATTTGGAAACATACATCTTGCTAGCAGTGGGTCGTCTCGAATGGGTGGGCAGGTGGCACAATCAGGAATGATGCTATCTGATTGTGAGTTTCTTGAAAGAATATTTTGAGCGGGTTTGGAACCCACAAGGAACCATCATTAGTGATGGGGAACCCATTTGCAAGCAAAATATTTGAAACTCATGGCGAGTATGGGATCGAGCATGTAAATGAGTTTAGCCTATCATCCCTGACTGATGGACAGCCGAGAGATTTCAGCCAGGAGAGATCAAAGGAATACTTGAAAAGGCGTGAGCTTCCAAGCGGGAAGGATTAGTCTTCGAACTTGATGATGCACTTTGGGCTTCTGGAATTGCATAGACTACAGATGTCCCCATCTGAGAGTTGTTTTTGGCAAATATCATCTACCTCTTGAATTAGAATACAAGGCAATGTGGGCCATTAAAAAGTTAAACTTCGATTTCAAGGGCTATGAAGGAAGAAAGATTTGCTCAAGCTATCAAGATGGAAGAAGCGAAATAAACTATGATATGCTAGAATATACAAAAACCAGAGACAAAGAAATGACATGATCGAGAGAAAATCCTTAGGAAGAGTTTGAGGAGCAGAGCAGTCTTTGCTTTTAATTCCTAGAGTGAAGTTGTTTCGGGGAAAATTAAAATCCAATTGGAGTGGGCCGCCTACAGTGGTATGAGTACTACATTTGGGTGATAACAGAAGTCGATGATAGGGGAAGGAGTCAAGGTCAATGGACAAGGTTAGCATTATCTCAACGGGGAAGGAAAGTGAAGAGCTCAGCTGGTTCTTGAGGAAAAAGAAAGAAGAACCATGGCACGACAAGTCGGTAGGACTCAAGCGGCTTGACTAATGGAGGCAACCCATGAGGATTTAAATTCTGAATTTAAATTTTGAATTATTTATTTTCTTTTAGTTGCTGATAAATTAGGTCAGATTTGTTTTCTAGAAGGATAGATTTAATTTTAGAAATAGATTGTAGTTTAATTAGAATTTTCTCGAATATTGCAGTGATTTTCTGAACGGGTTAAAGACATGAATAGCAAGGCTGACTACAGGGGAGTAATTCCGGTAACTTGCGGAGGAGTAACATAGAGAAAAAGGGGAATGGCTTTCCCATAACCCAACTCTGTAGATATATTTGAATTGATTGTTAAATCTTTGCTTAAAATATGCTTGAAGAGATGTCTAAACGGGTTAGGAACAATAAGAGAATTCAAAGTTTTTGAAATCATTGAATAAAGGGCTTGGTCACGACAGCAAGGTTATGTAAGACAAGGCACATTTATCCTACAAAACATTGATGTCGTGACCACTTTGGAAAGAACAATTAGTGAGTATGGAAGAAGGGAGATGCATGTCGCTGACAGTGAATCAAGTTTCAAAAAAAAAAAAGAAGGATTGTCGCCTGCTCCAGACAATCTTTTAGAATAACATGTGACATATTAGGTAGGTCAGCGAGAATTAAAGTGACATGTGTAATACTCACTTCAAAAAAAAAAAAAAAAACCTAAATTTAATGACCTAAAATAAAAGTAGGAATTGAAAATTCGCGACAATTCTTAATTGGATCATTAACTAGCCCCTGACATTGATTGAATTTGCGTGAAAACTATTTCATTCGCTCCGACCCACATAACCATTAGAAAGCTTCGTCTTCCTCCGAATCTCAACCTCCGAAAACCCTAGCATTCCAAGCGAAGTCGGAAAAACTTTTCTCTTGCTTCAATGGCTGGGAATTCCCACCTGGTTCCTAACCTAGACGAGATAATGAGGGAACACGAACAATCAGAAGAAGAAGAAACTCAAGGAGAACAGTTAGATGAGATTCGTCGGGAAGAGCAAGCGGGAGATGCCATCAAAAGCGCGAAGTTAAATGACTTCACCGAGACGAGGAAGCGAGAAGGGGAAAGGAAGGAAGAAGAAGAAAGTAGAATTTCATATCCAGTGAAGCTTATTCCCGATTGGAAAGTACTATGCTAACAAGAGTTTTATTCTGAGAAAGGAGATTCAAAAACCTGTGACTCCTTTCAAGGAGATGATAGACGAGAGAGGATGGGTAGTCTGCAGCACACGAGCAGGGTATACAGCGGTGAGAGAGTTTTATTCCGATATGGTAGGAAGGAAGGATGGGCCGTTTATGTTAGAGGAGTCTAGGTCTCATAAAACTGAGGCCATCAATGGGGCCTATGGGATGACAATACACAAGCATAGCTCAAATTCAAGAAAATTTTGGAAAAGCAGAATTTTAGAAAGATTCTTAGAAGCTCACTGATGGAAGGGCAGTTAGACCAAGGAAGGAAGCGAGAACTACGAGATAGGAAGCCTCCTTTGAGAGCGAAGGTATGGTTTTACTTCCTTGCATTGTTTGGTTCCAACAAAACTTATTTATACCTGATGAGAGAACAGAGGCACATCTTCTTTCATGCGCCATACTCGAAGTCTGGGATCAATATAGGAGTTATCATAGAGAACTCTATCATGAGGTATCATGAGAGGAACAAAGAGAATGCCTTCCTCATCGGCCAACAATCACGGTTCTATGCTTGAAGGAATTTGGGGTGTAGAGAGGAATTTGGGAGTCAGGAAAGAAGAAGTCAGAGCTTCTGCTCCTTCGACGGGAGTTAGCAAGGGCGAAATCAGGAAAAAGTGCTGGTAGAAGCAGAGGTGTAAAAGCTTGGTGAAGGATAGGAGACGGAGGGCCACGATCGAGGCAGGCACCGAGTGACATCACGACCACAATGATTATGTTTGCGAATAATGAAAGGTAGGATGAAGACAGCCCAGATGGAGCTTCTCCATCCCCTTGTGATTCTCCTCTGTACAAAATAGAAATTTCCAACACGGAGAAAGCTCGAGAGAGACCTGAGAGGACAATTGATTAAGCGGCTCTCAATTTGATGGGGAAAAGAATAGAAGAAAGAAAGTGGGAACTTAAAAGCGGAGGTCGGAAGAAGGGATGTATGAAAAAGAATTGAAAGAAGAGACCGACGAGTGGGAAGAAGAGTTAAACGAAAGAAAGGGAGCATGAGGTGGAGATCAAGAAGAGAACAACAGGTGGAAGGCGCGACTGAGAAAGAAAGAGGAACGGATGGAGAAGAAATGTTAGACGACGAGGAGAAGAGTTTAAGAAGAAATGAAGGAAAGATCAAGATCTTTTCTTTGAAACTCAAATTGAGTCATGGCTTTCTATAGCAGCGGTTTGTTCAGAGATGCTCGACTCTGGCATTGTTAGAAAAGAGATAAGAGCATGACCTGCAGGTGGGGAGACGGTCAAGGTTCAAATTACTATACAAATCTCTGAGAGGTGGAAAACAAGCGAGCGATAGAGACAAAAAGCAATGGAGGCCGAATCCACATAGTGAAGGAATGGTGGAAAATTTGGAGATTTGATCAACAATGCACGAATTCTTGGAAATGATGACTGAAATGGAAAGCACAATGAATGGCTTGGGAAAGGCGGGATGGGTTAGATAAGAAGGTTGATCTCTACAATGAGATTTTCATTGAAGAACAAATGGAGAAGAGCAGAAGAAAGCGAGAAGAGAAATGAAAATCCACTGAATTTCCAGCCTTTAGGTACATTGGACTAGATCCCCCAACATTTTTGCTCCGACTATTTCAAAGAGAGAGAGAGAGAGAGAGAAGAGAGAGAGAGAGAGAGAGAGAGAAAAAAATAAAATATTTCTCCTTGCTAACCATTCTTACCATCCTTCTCCATCTTTGTTTATTCAATAGTTGCAAATGAATCGAAATAAAATGAAAAATTTAAATAGAAGTGTTGTCTTTATTTTGCAATTGATTGTTCCAATGTTATGTTGCTTTGTGATTGCATGATTAGGAAATCAAAATTAGGAAATAGTTCAAGAATAAAAGCGTGAGAGGACATTATCTTAATTGAATGACGAGTTAGAGTAGGAGTAAATTTGAAATGAGGAAAAATTACGAGAATAAGGGCCAAATGCATCTAGTTTAATTGAAACCTGAGTGCAAAAATTACTTATATTTAACTGATAAGTCCAGATTAGAGGAAGGTAATACAACAGATGGAACAAACATATTTTTGAGTTTGTGGTATGAACAGTAAGTCAAGGAACCTGTTGAATAATAATTAAGCAACTACTCATAAATGAAAAATGGGTCAAGATACTCCTTATAGTTAGTCACGGCTGATAAATCGGTCCTAGAATTTGTTAGATTATTAGTTGAAGCGAAATCCTAGGTGATTCGGTGACAAAGAGATGATCACGAGGAATACATTCTTGGATAGTTTGAGCCATTCTAGCCATCCACTGTTCATATCTTTGATGCATACTCGGTAGTTCAAGAAAGTGAGCAGCAACTATTTTTCAAAAATAGACCCGATAAACGACTCATCCTAAGACATCAATCCTTGATAAACCTCGATTACCCGGGAATTCAAGAGGAAGAAAGAAATGAAGTTGGGAGTATATATTTTGAGGAACTCAAAAAGGAATGAAAAGAAAAGGCAAGGAGCTTGAGAAAATGCGTGAGGAAAAGAGGCATAGGGATAAGTTTTATCTTGTGGCTATTTCTCTTGAGCAATTAAGTTCTTAGGGTGTTTCAGCACCTAGTACCTAATGCCATCTGGTATGGAGTTACTAACCCAAAGTTAGCTAAAGTGTTAGAAAGCCTAAAAAGTTAAAAAACATTGCACTATCCCTTAGTGGTAGCAAACTAAAAATTCCTCGAGTGAAATTATAAGAGTAAAATAGGGGAATCTGATTCACGAAGCAGAAAATCAAAGATATCTAAACATATGAAGTTTAGGAGTTTATTAGAGAAACTATAAGAAAGAAGGGGTAGAAAAGAAGAAAATGTTAGGGGTGATCACTTAACCTAAAATTCTTCCATCCTACCCATTACCCGAAACACTCACAATATAAGCCCAAAGGCTTTGATTGATCTGGAAGAGTGAATTCACCTACATTAGTGGAGATCGATATGAAAAACAAGCCTATGGAGTACAGGGAAGAAAGGAAGCAATCAAAATTGTGAAGAACTTTAAGGGTCAAATATTTCAATGATAAAATGAGAAAGGAAAACAATTCATTATTCAACTTAGGATCCAGTAGGTTGTGTTTTGTAAAACAATTTCAACATGTTAGTTTGCATATAAGAGTAGAGACCAACCCTGGCGGACTGAAGCTAGATGTACGAGAAAATTTTTGCATACCTTGCATTTGCAAATTAAATTGAATGGCTACTTGAGAACAAATCCTGAAAAATGTCCTTAAAATTATTTTGTTTGAGGATGAGCAATTCTTTCTTTTTCTTTGCTTGAGGGCCAAGCGAAAACTTTAAGTTGGGGGAATTTGATGAGCTTAAAAGTCATCTCTTTTTAGTCCATTTTTCTGTTTGATTTTCAGTTAAAATTGAATAATTGATATACAGAATTATGAAGAAACTCACCTATTTGTCATTAACAGGTAGAGAGAAAGAAAGTAGAAAATCTGACAATAAATTGGAGGAAGGTGCGATCCAGATGGTAGAGCGAAATGAAAGGAATTGGCTAATTCATTGATGCAGTTTGGGTTGTTTCCATGATCAAATTAAATTAGCGACACCAAGAATTGGAAGAATTTGATGTAGGTGTGACGATGAAATCCAGTCAGTAATTTGAAGGGTAATCGAGGAGCTAAGAGAACGGCGTCGCGACGACGTGAAGTCAGCGACAACGGTTGATGTCGTGACTAGGATAAGAGTCGCGACAGCGAAGAGCACCTTTAATTTTGCTGAGAGTTTGGGCATTGAAGGCTGCGGAACTAAGTTGATGTCGCGGCGTGAGATTGATGTCGACATCGATGACAATAATCGCGACAAGAGGCTGGAAGTCACGACATCACGAAGGCAAGTTGAAAAGCGCGATTGACTTAAGGCGATGTCGCTGACGTGAAGATCGAAGTCGACATCGAACGACGAATCAATGATTGAGCCTTAAAGAGATCTTAGCGACAAGATATCGACGTCAGCGACATCGAAGAGGCTAATTGAAACACTGCCAAGGCGTGAGAAGATGTCCGCGACAAGATGGTGATGTCAGCGACACCAAGAATGACTAAATCGAGCTCTGCCTAAGTAAAATTTGAAGTCGCGACTTGGGATCGAGGTCGCGACATCGATGACAAAGAGCGAAGTCGCGACAGGCAGTGGGTGGGCTGGATGCCAAAATCCACGGCGGGCTACATTGGGATTAGGGCCCGATTGAGGAACCACATAAATCTGCCCGGCTATCGACTCGAAAGCGACTTAGCGGCGAGGCGTGAGGTGCGGATAATTTGAAAGCTCATTTATTTTTTCTTTTTTTCTTTTCTTTATTTTTCTTAATTTCTCATTTGGTCGTTTAAACGAAATTATGCTCGTATTTTATTTTTCGTTGTATTTTACGAATCACGGGATGTTATCGTTTGAAAGTGAAGGCTGAGTCTGAAATTCATTTATTTTAAATTACCACGAAATGTTTGAAGTTGGACAAATTTGCAGGTCGATTGTTCGATTTCAATTTGCAGTCATTCTTATGATCGGAGGAATCTTTGTATCGTGTAATTCGATGGTGAGATCCGGCTTCCATTAAGTGGCGTTATAGTCGGAAATTTATCTGCTTTCTGTCGTTTCGATGGCTTGTTAATTTGTTGAATAAGTTTACTTATGGTTTGGGTTTATTTTCTTGGGATACGAATATCGGTTCTTATACTTTCGTTAAGATTTGCGTCATGCTCACGATTTCAAGGAGGTCCTCACAATTGACACGGGGGAAGACGATGCAGGAAGTATTAATACGTTTGAAGGTATATTAACTTCTTTATTAGGATCTTTTGAAGGCTTTGTAAGTTCACTTAGATAAATCCCCTCTTCTCACTTGAAATCAGAGCGAGTTGGATAGGTTATCTATTTAAACAAGCAAAGAGTTCACCTCGGTCGGATAGTGAGGCCAATCCGAGTGTTAAGGCGAGATCTAATCGAGGAAGGTTGATCTATTCTAATTTCGATGACAGTGTCTGGAAGTTGTATATCCTTGCTTGACCGATAACTTGGGAGCTAAGGTTTGATCCATAAAATGGGTATGAAGTATTCTGAAAAATACTGAGATTAAGGAAGTCCGCTTTTTAAAGTAGTTATCTAATTCCACGTATTCGAGAATCAGTCGTAAGTGGAATAATGAAATGTGGAGTGTGGAGAGATCCGGCTACCTTACAACGCCTTAGACGATTTTGAAATTTGAGATAATCGAAATCTTATCGAATTATACGGGAATCGATAGTTCCTTATAAGCGTTTCAATTAATCTGACTTACGATGATAACTATTAGGTATTCAGTTCTTTAACTAAATTCATTATTCTTTATTCTATTATTATTATTTTTTTATTTTTTATTTTTATTTTTTTTTTTTTTTTTTTTTTTCCTTTTCACCTTCCTTGATTTTATTGAGGTTAGTTCGGTTATTGCCTTTTATTCGTTTAATTTTCCGGCTACCTTAATCTTTGAGATCCTACTATCATTTTTGTGGTTCAAATAGTATGGGAGAATTGAGTAGTCGGTGGTGATTTAAAATTCTTGAGATCTTTGTGGGATGATGTGGACTAAATCCATTTATTACTTAATCGGCATTGCACTTAGAATATCGGACGAAACCAACTGAAAAAATGATTTACTCTAAGAGATTGGTGGTTTATAGTATAATATCAACAAGTTTGATGGCGTTCTGAGTTAGATAATAGTCCTTTGGTAATGGTAACATAAATTTGTATATATGTTTAGTCTTAACAAGTTTTTATAGGCGCGTTCTTGAGTTAGACAATAGTCCTTTGGTGATAACGTCATAACCTTGCATGCATAACTAATGCATAAATGTGCAACATGTTTTGGTCACCTAACAAGTTTTATGAGTTTGATGAGCTTAAAAGTCATCTATTTTTAGTCCATTTTTCTGTTCGATTTTCATCTAGAAATGAATAATTAATATACAGAAATATGAAGAAACTCCTTTATTGTCATTAACGGGTAGAGAGAAAGTAGAAAAATATCTGATAAGTGGAGGAAAGGTGCGGTCGAATGGTAAACTCAGTAGAAAAATTGGCTGATTCATTGATGCAGTTTGGGGTTGCGGTGGTATACGAGTCGCGTACCAAGAGGGTGAAGGAATTGATGTAGGTCGCGACGATGAAGTGCGGATCGGTGAAGAGATGTCGGGCTAAAGAGGCGGCGTCGCGGCGACATTCGAGTCGCGACAACCGGTTGATGTCGTGACTAGGATAAAGTCGCCCCCTTAAGCGAAACACCTTTAAGCTATGAGAGGTTTGGACTGATGAAGCTGCCGGAACTTAAGTTGATGTCGCGACGTGAGATTGATGTCGCGACATCGATGATGTCCACACGACAAAGAACAGAGTCACGACATCGAACCATCGAAGGCGCTGAAGCCATAGGCGATGTCGCGATATCGAATCTGCTCGATTGAAGGGTGAAGTTTCATGAAGTGAGTCAGCCAATATTTCGAAGTGCGACATGCGAAGACAAGTTAAGAAAGCGCAATTAAACTTAGGCGATGTCGCGACATGAGATCGAGTGTGACATCGGGAACGACGGTCGATGATTGAGTATAAGAGATGTCAGCGACGAGATATCGGCGTCGCGACATCGGGAAAACAGTGAAACACCTTAGGAGCGTGAGAAGATGTCGACCAGTGATGTCGCGACCTGCAGAATATTCATCGAGGCTACATAGAGTAAGCTGAAGTCGCGACTTGGGATCGAGGTCGCGACATCGATGATGTCACGTGAGAAGCTGAAGTCGCGACTTGGAGCGATGAATTGGGCTGGATGCCCAAAAATCCCTGGCGAGCTACGGTGGGATGAGGCCAGATTGAACCACATAAATACGCGACTATCGACCGAGAAAGCGACTTGGCGACCCGCGGGCGGTAGTGCGGATAGGTAGCTGTTTATTTTTCTTTTTCTTTCTTTATTTTCTTAATTTTTCATTTAAATGCCGTTTCGAAGCGGATTATGCTCGTATTTTTATTTTTTCGTTTGTATTTTAAAATGCGGATGTTATCGTTTGGTGAAAATTTACAGTGCGAATTCATTTTATTTTCAAATTACTACGAAATGTTTGAGATTCGGACAAATTTACGGAATTCGATTGTTGAGTTTCAATTTGCGATCATTCTTATGATCGGAAGGAATCTTTGTATCGTGTAATTGATGATTGAGGAATCCGGCTTCCATTAAGTGAGCGTTATAGTAAATTTATCTTTCTGTGGTCGTTTCAGTGGCTTGTTAATTTGGTGAATAAATTTACTTATGGTTTTGGGTTTATTTTCTTGGGATCGATATCGATTTCTTATGCAGATTAAGATTTGCGTCATTGCTCGATTTCAAGGAGGTCACCACAGTGACACGGGGAAGACATTCACGAGAGTAATGTACATTTCTTTGAAGGTATATTAACACTATTAGGAGGATCTTTTGAGCTTTGTAAGTTCGAGTTAGATAATCCTCTTCTCACTTGAAATCAGAAACGGATTGAATGAGTTATCTATTTAAACAAGCAAAGAGTTCACCTCAGTCGGATAGTGAGGGCCCGATCCGTGTTAGCTGAGATCTAATCAAGGAAAGGTTGATCTATTCTAATTTCGGCGGAGGCGTCACGGAAGTTGTATATCATGGCAAGCCAGATAACTAAGGGCTAAGGTTTCTGATCCACTAAAAATGGGTATGAAGTATTCTGAAAATACCCGGATTAAGGGAGCCATTTTAAAAGTAGTTATCTAATTCCTGTATTGAGAGAATCGGGTCATAAATTAGATAATGAAATGTGGAGTGTGGAGAGATCGGTACCTTGCAACGCCTTGGACGGATTTTGAAACTTGAGATAATCAAGAAATCTTATGGAATTATCTACGAGATCGATGAAAGTTCAACATAAATTTGTCAATTAATGTGTCTTACATTGATATATTCGGTATTCAGTTCTTTAACTAGAAATTCATTATTCTTTATTCTATTTTTTTTTTCCTTCCAGTTTGTTGGTTAGTTCAGTTATTTTCCTTTTATTCGTTTAATTTTCCAGCACCTTAATGCTGGATCCTACTATCATTTTTGTGGTTCAAATAGTATGGAAATTGAGTAGTCAGGGTAGTTGATTTAAAATTCTTGAGATCTCTGTGGGATCGATCTCTGGAAAACAAATCCATTTTATTACTTGTCGAGCACGGCACTTGCGAATGTCGATTGAAACCTGACTTTGAAAAAAACCGTTACTCTAAGAAGTTGGTGGTTTATATAGTATAATATCTGACAAGTTTGATGGCGCGTTCTTAGAGTTAGATAATAGTCCTTTGGTAATGGTAACATAAATTTGTATATATGTTTGGTCTTAACAAGTTTTATGGCGTCGTTGCCAGGGATTAGACAATAGTCCTTTGGTGATAACGTCATAACCTTGCATGCATAACTAATGCATAAATGTGCAACATGTTTTGGTCACCTATTGCTTCTACCTGGACTTCGCCTTAGCTAGGGAAGCGTCCAAAGCCTGGTGCTTGGAGATGACCGATTGAGCATAAATGCGACTTCTCGGCATCGTCAATGAGATTGGAATTCCACTATCTTTGCGAGCCTTATTTACGAATGGCAGTCCGCAGTATGGAAAGAAAAAATGTCAAAGAAAATCTGACACAAAATTTGTCGGGTATTAAAAATCAAAACTTACTTACTCAATTGGTAGTGAGAGTCATTGATTTGGATATAGGCATCTCTGATCTTTGTACGTATTGGAAGGTCTTCCTATCCATGTAGCTAGGAAACGGGATGGAATACTGCTCAACATGAGCCGCCATCGGCACCTGGAGAAGAGTGGGGTAGAGGTAGCACATGTGAGTGATCGAAGACTCCCTCTTGTTGAAGGGGCTCCAATGATTAATGATTTCCCAAACGCCCTGCGGGCCGGAGCCCTATCATCTCTGAAGGATGGACCCCACTCCCTACGGAGGCAATGCGGAGGCTTAGTGGCAGCCCGGTTGAGTGTCCATAGCTTTTGCAAGGTCTAAACTTCTGAGCTTAGTCGAAGCGTGGAATTAAGTGGTATCTCTCATGAGGCACATACATGTAATTCCTTCAGCGCAGGGAGGTCCACGTGGGATCCCATCATGGGTGGTCCTCTGGCCTCTCTGAGAAGCCTCCCTGGGGCACCCTCCAAAGCCGGCTGGGGGTTGAAGGCTCGGTCTGGGGAGTCCATATTAATTACTGACGAACTCCTCTGAGCCTTTTCATCTCGGCCAGATAGCTTTGGCGGCTTTTCTCCGGTACTTGAATACGTGATCTTACTAAGCTAACGCCTAACTTCACATCTCCTCATAGCAAAATCATAAACAAGGCCAAACATCTCAACCTCATCCTCCTCAGCCGACTTGCTACCTCTCGGATTCGTCCAGTCCACGAACCCCTCCAATCCCGTGTCGGTAGCCTTTGCTTGCCTAGCCTTCTTTTTCTTTTTTCGTTTTTTTTTTGTCGCCTGGGGGATATGCTTGGGCTCTTGAACGGCCAAAGGTATATGATCTGGCCTAGCCAAAGGGGTTTGGGCGGCTTTGCTGGGAGGAACCTCCACAGCCGACTTTTGAAGTTAAAGGTAAGACAGTGCTTTGTAGATTAAATAGGAACAGAGACAAACCTGGGAACAAATGGGACTAGTTTAGATCAAAAGGAAGCCCAAGAGAGCTAAGGGTCTCATACCAAGGGCCCTTAACTAGGACGACCCCTTTCGCCTCTGTCTTGGAGGAGTTAGGGGGTCAGAGGCACAAGTGCTGACCGAGGGTGTGGGCAGAAATGATAATGACCCCCCAATCCTAAGCTTCAAAGTGTAAATGAAACAGATCTCCACCAGTGAGATATCTAGTTGGTAGAGATAGTTCAGCACACTGCAACCCATCAGAATCTAAAAAATGTTCGGATGTATGAGTGTAGGAGGTGCCATGGTGAAATGAAGAGCTGCCATGTGATGGAATGGGAGGCGAGGCCCGGTAACAAGCGGTAGTGATATGCTCTAGCCCAGTAGCATATACATTGTCACTATATGTTTATATACATGAGGCATTTATCATTTTATCTTATTATTTAAATTGTATTTTAACCCGATAAATCAGATCATGAATAGTTGGCTCAACTTTATGTCATCTAGTATGTGACTTGATAGTAAGAACCTTAAGGCATAAGAACCTTATTCTAAATAGTCCATAGTTGATCATTGTTGTGGGAATAATAATGAAGTAAGACTGGCTACTCATATTTTCGAAAGATACGTTTTGCTGGTCATGAACATAAGATGTCAGAACATAATGCATGTTAAGTTCATGTTATTGGTGACGCTATTAGAAATACTTTTCATGGATTATGTCATGATAATTTCTCATTGTAGTAGTGGTATTTGAGTCCTTCGACCTGAATTCACCATGGATTCCTACATGAGGAACTTCGTGTCTTGATGTAGCTCAATGACGTCTTTAACAGGATGGTAATATAGGGTATGGTTGGGCATGCGGTAAATCATGTGGAGGAATGTGAGTGATAGTGGGAAGATACTCCTCTTAATTGAGTGAGATGTCTATTAATATCTTGATAAGTGAGACCGCAGAGAAATGCATGGCCGTGCTCGAGATAGGATTGATAGGAGTTATCAATATCATTTGTTTAGTCGATCTACTTGAGAATCAAAGAGGCCAGTTAAGTTGTATAAAGGGTGACTTCATCCATGCTTTGTGCTTAATTCAAGACATCGTGTGACAAAGGACTAATCATACTATGGTAGGTTTTTAGTCATCGAATTCACTTGATTTAGGTAGTTATAATGTCTTTGCTGGGACGATTATAACTTGTGGGCTTAAATATGATTTGGGCCTTACTTGACATTCTAGTGAACTGTAGGGTCCTGCAATAAGAATGAAATTTATAATGGGATGTTGAAGAGGCTCTCTCTTTAGTCCATGATTAAGCCCAAGCCCAAATTAATTAATAGTTAATAGGGTGGTTTAGTTCATTTGTAAAAGAGGTTGGGAGGCTTGATATAAATATGGGGTTTATCATCTAAAAGTAGGTGGTTCTTTTGAAGTGGGCGTTTTTTAGAGAGAATTCTTTTTAGAGTTTTGGAAGACACTAAGGTGTCTTTGGTTTTGTGGGTCATAAATTGCTAGCAAATCCATCCCATCCGACTAGCACGTTAAGTGTGGATACGCTAAGGGGCGTTTGCACCTTTGCATCATCTTGGCTTTAAATTCTTCTTTGGATCGTTTCGAGGAAAGATTCTGTTTGTGTTTAAGCGTGTGTGCTGATCAAGCAAATTATGCACTAGTCGAAAGGATTACATCTCGCAAGAGGTGAAATCTGTGATTTCTTTGATTCATTGTTTTAGTTTCATCAAGCGGCAGGATCTTGATGCGAGTTCGGTGTTAAATTACACTGTTGTTTCAATGCGTTTTTCTTGATAATGGATTCAACACAAACTGCTCTCGTGTAAAGTAGACGACATTACCTACCTCCTATAGTAGGAGTGGATTTTTTGCGTTCAGCGCCTCTAAGATTGATTCAGGCATAGATGGTTGTATAGCCTAAGTTCCTCTATAGGGCATGACATCAAACTAAGCGTTGCTTTGCGATGGCGTTTTCGAGTACCCTTTTACTCCCGACTGAGGTAGTCGAAACCTTTTTGTGACCCATATTACAGCCAAATAAAAAAAAGATAGAAAAAAGGGGTCAGCAGAGGATCATGTGGGAGCGTCGTCTCCCACTCTCATATACACGTGAGCATGCCTTGGGCAGCATTAAATGTCTTTAAATGTTTCTCTGAAGCAGCCTCAACTCGACATCAAAGCATTTTGAAACTCTGATATTTTCCCTCAGATGAAGCCCGACACAAAAACTTCAGTTTGGAGAAAAAGGGGGTATTATAATTTGTGATCTTTAAGATCCCTTTACTCTCAATATACCCGGGCTTTGTTTGGCTTGTGTTATGAAATGATTAAGTTCTATAACGAGAAATTTAAAAGCCTTTGAGCCAGTCGAAAATTTTCAAGGCTTTCCTTGAGGCTGTCAGAGTCTGTGATTTCAAGTCTCTAGATTAGTATTACCATATGAGAAGTTTATTCACGAATAAGCACCTAGAGCGCAAAGGAAGCTGAAATTTCGTTCTAAAAGAAAGATTATTTTTGAGGAAAATGGAGGTTATCCAGACACCTCTCATAAATCGGAGATCTCGTGATGAGAAGGATGAAATCAAACGTGTGAACTTCCTTACTCCATATCTGTGTTTTGTTGACCTATTAATCATCGAAGGCGTAGGCCAGGTTGTCGGATCGCCTTTTAAGCTAGTTTCTTAAACTGACCTCATCCTCGAGACGATTGTGGCATAGAGATGCCTAAAACATTTCACACAACAAGCCATAACGACCATATGATAGTTCTAAACTCGGTTCATAAAACTATATTGTACTGATCCAATCTAGACCGCAAACCATTAAGCCAGCCTAAGCTATAGCAATCTTGGAAAACGGACCATAACTTGAGTTATAGAGGTTTGATTTGGGTGATTTAAAAGCCTAAAATCAAGTTCTCGGATATAGCTACAATTTCCTTGAAGAATACTAGTCCAAATTCTCAAAATTTCCCAATCGAAAATTAGTCCCAAAAATCTTGGCCAGTGGATTCGACCAAAAAGCAGGTAGCTTGTGATGATAGAAAAACGGATATCAAGTTATAGAGATCGATTTGGGTGATTCAAAAGCCTAACATCAATTTCTCAAGTAGAACTACAATTTCCTTGAAGGATACTAGTCTAAATTCTCCATTTTTTTAATCAAAAATCAGCCTTAAAAATTGGACATCATATAGAGATTGGAACATGACACTATTCTATAACCCATTATTTTGCCAAACAGCCCATAGAGTAGTAGTAAACAACCCCTAGAATGGAAAATAAACCAAGTAGGAAGAATCCACTACAAAATTGGAGTGTAGAAGAAACTCTAGGAAGTGGGGTGGAAACTTAAGCCGAGGCCTTTGATTTCCCAGCTCCCTCGTTTAGATCCTCGACGAAATCCCGTGTTTTTGGTACCCACGCGTAGCCCTCGTCGAGTAGATGAACTTTCGTTCTTGGCCTGACGAATTTGATTGACGGAACTCCATAGACCTAAGAGAGAAGTTTAGAAAACTCTCTTCCTCTCCATTTTCTCTCTCTCTCCGTAAGAACCATAGGAAATGAGCTCAAATGAGCTCCTTCTCTCTGGAAATTTGACTTGTGCTTATCCTTAAATTTTAAAATAGCCATGCTCGTGCCATGTGTCCACGTTTGAGTCTTAGATTAAAGTTTAATACTCGAAACAATTTATTTAACCTCATTTTAATTTCAAATTATTTTAAAATGAACTTTACTCAATTTATTTTTTTCACTTCCGAGATGTTTCTCAAAAATATCGTTTTTGGGAGTCACTAGACACTAAGGCATGCAAGCGTGAAAATCATCTTTGTGCCGAATTGATATCAAAGATAAATGCAGGTAAATAGATTTCACGAGGCGGATCGATAGTAGGTATGTTTTGTCATCAAAGTTTAGAAAAATTCAAGGTAATCGACACATCTTTATGGCGCGATTTACCGTTTTGCCATATTTTGGAAGATTCAAATTTGCAGGTTTTACATTCTTCCCCCCTTAAAAGAATTTCGTCTTGAAATTCCCACACACAACCATACACAATCATATGCATATGCAACAACCATTTTATATCCATGGCTAAAAACATACCTCCTTCCTTGAATAAGAAGGGATAGTTGGCACTCATGGTGTGTTCATCCTATGTTGCCTCCTCATCTCAGTCTGCCATAACACCTTCGCTGCCTCGTAGTCTTGCCTCATGAGCTGATCGACATCCATGATCGCGCCGGTCCGCTCTTAGAAGGTCCTATCGGCCATCAACAGCAAACGCTGATTCAGCTACGTGGTCGGATCGGAGTCTGCTTGAGCATGGAGACATGGAACACTGCATGGACACTCGATAAACTTGGCGGTAGCACCAGCGATAAGCAGCGGCGCGGCCTGCGAGGTACCTCAGGCTGATATACCTCAGCGATAGCTTTTCCCGCTTGCTAAACCTGATCACTTCTCTCTTAGGCATTACCTTGAAGACCGTCACCGCCTCAAACTCTAAATTCGTCACCGATCTATCTACATAGCTCTTATCTTGGGCTACGAGGTTGTGAGGAAGCGTTTCATTATCAAGTCCACTTTCTGGAGGTGTCTCCTAACCAAATCCAGGGCAGCGGAGATTTAGCCCACACCTCTCAGATCAAACCAGCTAGGAGATCGACATTGCCTCCATAGAGTGCCTCGGGTGCCATCTGTATGATCAACGATAGCCCAGTGTTATGGCGGAAGATTCCACTAAGGGCAAATGCTCTTCTCGGTTACCCTTAAAATCCGGGATGCATGCAGTGGCATATCCTCCCCAAAGTCTGGATGGTCATCACATGGTGATCGTCCGTCCCAATGATGAAAATCAATGCTCATCATCAACTGTGTTCCCATGGATCGCTGAAAACTCTCCTTAAAATGAGCCGTAAACTTGGGATCCCGGTTTGATACCATAGAGACTGGCACTCCATGTAACCGGATAATCTCTCGTATATACAACCTGCAGAATTCCTCAAGCGTGAAGGTTATCCGTACCTCCAAAAAGTATGCTGACTTTGTAAGCCGTTCCACTATCACCCACACCGCGCCATGTCCTCGTGATGTCCGTGGCAAGTGTGTCACAAAATCCACCGTGACATGCTCCCACTTCCACACAACTACCTCCAAGGGCTGGAGTAACCTTGCTGGCCTCTGGTGCTCAGCCTTTACCTACTGACATGTGAGACATTGTCGAACAAAATCTCCAACATGTTTCTTAAATCCCTCCGATAATACTAACGGCGAGATCGAAAGGTATCTTCGTTACTGGATCACCTGGAAAAGCGAGAGCAATGGAACTCTTTGAGGATCTCCTCTCGGATCCATGATTGAGATTTCATGACTCTTCCCCTATATCGAAGGCTACCATCCGTGTGAATGGCCTAGCCTTCGTCACCTGTACCCGTTTGTACCCGGTCCCTGATGGATAATATCTTTGTGTCTTGTCCTTGGGACTCAATCATTTGACTTAATAGGGAAGGTGTAGCCACTAAACTCCCCAAGATACCCTAAGCTTTGATCATTATGCTGCGATGAAGCATCCCGTAGTCTTGATCATCTGCCACTCTTAGGAAGCTATACTAGCCAACACTCCCCATGACTTCCGGCTGAGTGCATCAGCCACCACATTTGCCTTACTAGAGTGGTAATGCAAAGTTGAAATCATGTCCCTCAAATACTCCATCCACACATGTTGCCTCATATTGAGGTCTTGTTGTATGAAAATATACTTCAGACTTTTCTGGTATGAAAACACTTTGAACTGTTCACCATATAGATGGTGGCACCAAGCCTTTAGGCAGAACGTGGCCGCCAACTCCATGTGTTAAGATAACTCTCCTTTCGTGGTTCTTTAGCGTCGAGGCGTAAGCCACTACCCTCCCGGACTGCATCAAAACACATCCCAGTCCGTCCTTAGAGGCATCACATTACACTATGTACCTCCATACCCGTTCTGGGACTATCATAATAGGAGTTGAAGTAAGCCTCCTCTTTAATTCCTGGAATGCCTTCTCACACAGGTCATTCTACTCAAACTTGACCTCTTTTCGGGTCAACCTCATCATGGAGTCTGCGACTAATCGGGAGAAGTCCTCGTAGACCTCCTATGGTACCTTGCGATCAGCTTTGCTATCCTCGAAGGCGACTTGGTATCTCCCAGCTCATAGCGCCTCGACCTTCTGCGGGTCTATGGATACCCACAGAAGCCCAGATACCATGTGCCCTAAGAATCTCACCTCAGTAAACCAAAATTTACACTTGTTGAATTTGGCATATAATTGATGTTCTCTCAAGGTCTAGAGAACAATCCTTAAATGACCCTCATGATCCTCCTCAGACTTGGAGTAGATCAAGATGTTGTCCATGAAAACCACAATGAACCGATCTAGGTAGGGCTGGAACACCCTATGCATAAGATCCATGAATGCCGCTAGAACTGTTAAATGCTTCGAATGGCATCCTTTGTGAACTTCAATGCCCATATCGCTTTCTAAGCGCCGTCTTGGGATGTCTATCTCATAACCTCGATTGATAGTAGCGGCGCGAATCTATCTTGGGTAAACCGCCCTTCTCGATTCGATCAAACAAATCATCAATTCTTGGCAAAGAGGTACCTATTCTTTAATAGTAGCCCCTATTCAATTTCCGATAGTCTAAACACGGTCAAAAAAGTTTTGTCCTCTTCTTGCTTAGAGGAAATGAGGCGGGGCTTCCATGGTGAAGTGCTTCATCTAATAAAATCCCTGTCCAATAATTCTTGTAATTGGATCTTGAGCTCTTGCAACTCAACATGTGCCATTCTATGCGGTGTCATAGAAATAGGCGATGTACCATGGTGTAACTCAATGGTGAAGTCTACATCCCTATAGGGAGGTAATCCCGGTAGCTCTTCCGGAAAAACATCCTCATACTCACAAACCACCCGAGGCAAACTCAACTCCTGTATCGCTTCGTTTTCCAGGGTAAGGCTTGCCACTCAACCTATCAACTGCCCGTGCCACCTAGAGTCGTACACGGCTTGGGGTAAAGCATCATGCTTGTCCCCTTGAAACATAACATAAATACCATCCGATTAATGTAAGCGATAGCCCTTCTCGATCATAATTGGCGTATTTCGATGTGCGAGTCAACCAGTCCGCTCCTAAGCATGACATCAAACTCCGACATGTCCATGACCCACAAGGTCACGGTGAGTAGAATCACGAGATCTCCTAACCACAATCGACAAATCGTCCAGCGTTACTGGGACTACCAAGGGAGAACTCACATGCTAGCAGCTCTTCCAATGTTTCAACCTCTAAGCCCAAATCCTTCACTTAACTTTAACACCCGCCTCTCAGATGTTTAGTGCATCATCCACCTCCCTCTCAATGGCCATAGCTATCTTGACCATCAAGTTCGTGTCATGTAGGAGGAGTCCCACAATTTTGGCCCGGATGGACATCTTTAGACCATTCTCATACTTTCTCACTTTGGCCATGTCTGTGGCCACATAATCATTAGCGAAATGGGTTAATTCAGTGAACTTAGCCACGTATTCGAGCCCTATCATTTGTTCATATTTCAGTTCTAAGAACTCCCAGAGGCTTTTTCAGCAATTAGATGCAGAGTGCCCTTACATGAAGGCTCATGGAACTTCCATGTGTTTGCCTCTGAAGTCCCTTGGGGCTTTGTTGATCCTCTATACCAGGGATTTACCGCTGCTTGGAATCACGGCTAGACATTCTCTCCTTGTATAACTAGTAGCACATGTGCCAACCACTAATAGACCTTAACACTCCGAACTTTTCCGTTCGCTATTTTCCCGAACCCTTTAGGTTATGTTTTCTAACCCTAATGTTCATCTTTTCCTATATACATTCTACCATGCATATAATTCACGTAGTATGAAACACACAATCAAGCAGTACAAAACATGAAATGCACACAATGAATGCAATGGTCTAGACCCATCCCATCAAGCCCTAGGTAATCATTACCTATCTTCTATCTAGAGTTGTATTATTTGGTATCAGATATTGAGCACTAGGTAATCATAAACCTAAGCTCCAATACAAATAAATGCATGTCCTAGACTCATGCCCACCAAGCCCAAGGTACTCATATACCTATGCTTTGATACCAAGCTGTGATGCTAGTATCAGATGCACCATAAATGTCATGGCCTTGGCCCATACCCCTCAAGCCTTAGGTATTCGTATACCTAAGCTCTGATACCAAGCTGTGTTGGTATCAATGCTATGACGCATGCCCATCAGGCCCTAGGTAATCGCATATATATACGATAGCACTAAACCGTGGTATACAAAACCGGGGGTGCAGTGATGACCGTCGACTACGGAAAACTTGTGGATGTCGGGTGGCTTGATACCACATATTGTGTCCCACACTTTCTTGGGACCCATAATTTAACAAAAAATGGACGAGTCTCCTTTGTATAAGGGCTCTACGAAAAATACAACTTGTACAATAGATAATAGCATGGCCCATCAGGTACAATTATCATATCTTGATCTCTGCAGATTACATCTATGAGTAAAATGACCACATAGGGTCCATTTATCAGTACTCAAACATAATTCACAAGGATATAATACCATAGTCATAGAGTTTAAGTCTGAGTACTCTTTACATAAAAACATATATCAAAACAGTTTGTTTTAATATATTTTACAAAAGTAAGAACCAAAGCCACAACCCGGTTTTCTTCACAATGGCGGCCTCGAGTGAGCGTCGTCTCCCTGCACACTCCTTGTACCTGAAAGGGGGTTCCACAACAGGGTAAGCAATGCCCAATGGAGTAAACTCTTTCAGAGGCTACTCTCCACCTAAGTGCACATGCAATGGTCATGTCACCAAAAAAGAAACACATTCCAATCAAGATTATGCAAACCTAGAATCGAATTCTACATGGCATGAATGAAATTACGACTCACCGTGTCCACATTATCAGGAGTCCTCAGCGACCGTCAAACTCGAGTCCTAACCAAAACCCATGCGTGATAAAATCCATCATTCTTGGATTACATTCGATGATCATTTTACAAAACAAATTTCATTTGTTTTTCAAACCAAAAGATTTTTAGATGTTACACCTCAATGATCATTTATATTCAAAATCATGTGTCTTTTTGTGGGTAGCGAATTTTCGGGGTCTCACCATAGGCTTCGCAAGCCTTCCTACACTTTCACGGACTCACTTAGTTGAACATATGTGTAACCAAAACTAACGGGGCTTTCACTTTCGAGGGGTGTCTATCCTTTACTTGCTAATGCGAGCACATATTGTTATTTTTCGTTTCCATTTTGATCGTGCGACCCTGTTGGATGTTGTCCCACCATATCGAGCCCACCTAATCAAACACCAAACACATTGTTGATTATAACCATGCGATCACACCCATTTCATGCGATGTCCACAGTGCATATCTGTCACGATGTGCCATTTCATATTCATACCATATCACATATATAGTAGATCTTTATGGACATTCTACTCATACATATCACCCGTAAATCATGGAACAATTATATCGAACATGCATGTAATCTCCACAAAATTTCATTCATGTCAATATATCTTACGTGCATATATCAATATCACAATCAAATCATTACTTAGTCAAGCGATGACGCACTTTATCCTTTAGACTAAATTATGACATAACATGTCCACAAAATAGCCTACAACATGCCATGTAATGGCCATGTCTACGCACACCATTCATCATGATACATTTGGACATATATTGACATCAATCGAGCTACTACCAAGCATGTCATTGAGCTCAAGCAATGACAACCTCATCCTGAAGACCCGATTTTGGCATAGAGATGCCCACAAAACATTCCACACAACAAGCCATAACAGGACCACAGGGATAGTTAAAGACTCGGTTTGAAAAATAGCCCCCTAACAGTCCTAAAATCTGGACACAAATCATTAAACAACCTAAGCTGTAGTAGTCCCAGAAAATAGACCATAACTTGGGTTATAGAGGTTCAATTTGGGTGATTCAAAAGCCTAACATCAAGTTCTCAGATAGAGCTATAATTTCCTTGAGAATACTAGTCTAAATTCTCCATTTTTCTAATCAAAAATCAATGTTTGGATATCATATAAGGTCAAAACGGGGCACTATTCCATGGCATTAACGAACAACCTTAGGGAGACTATCAAACAACCCCTTAGGGAATTCTTCATGGGCCCATATAATGGAAAATAAACTCAAGTAGGAAGGAATTCACATCTTGGGAAGCGTGAAAAACTCTAGGAAGTCCAGTGGACACTTCCCAACCAGAAAACCTTTGATTTCTTGAACTCCTGGCAGATCATGGCGAAATCCATGTTTTTAGTACCCCAAAAGCCTAGTCTAGTAAATGAACTTCGTTCTTGGCTCGGCCAATTAGGCCAAACGGAACTCCGTAGATCGAAATGAGAAGTTTTGAAAACTCTATTCCTCTCCCTTTTCTCTCTCTCCGTAAGAACCACAGGAAATGAGCTCAAATGAGCTCCTCCTCTCTCAAATTTGACTTATCTAACTTATCCTTAAGTTTTAATGACCAAGCCCCACATCGCGCCATGTGTCCACGTTTAGTGCAGGTTCGTTTCTGTGCAAACAATTTATTTCGCCTAAGTTTAAATTCAAAATATTTTAAAATGAACTTTACTCAATTTATTTTTTTCACTTTCGTTTTTCTCAAAAATCATTTTTGGGATACGAACACAACGCAAAAATCATGAAAATCATTATCTCATAATTGACAAATTCGTTTGGGTAACGAATTTCGAGACAAATCGATGGTGAGGTCCGTTTCATCATCCGAGATCTAGAAAAATTCCAGGTTTGCAACTTGTACTATAGCGGCAATTTACTGTTTTGCATATTTTGGAAAAATTCAAATTTACCTGGGTTTTACAACTGCCTCCTTCTCCCTTATGGTACTTAAATGCTTTGATGGTAATATAACTGAACAAATGAAATAAAACTAAACCTTTGCTTGTTCACTCAATGCTCCTCTTGCGATGGACTCATGTGGGTTTTTCTTGGTGGTATTCCACTTTCCCTTGCCATCGGTCAACAAATCTACAATCTTCTGGAAGTCTAGTTCCTTCACCAGTTTCTTGAACTTAGAACCATTCTTTCTTTCGTTAAGATTGTAGGTTTGATCTATCTGCTCCTTGCTGAAATTTATCCATCTACCTCTAACATATACCGTCTTGTCCTTCATACCCACCATATTCACGTAGAATTCTTTTATTACATCTACAAAACCAGAAGCCATCCTCTCTTCTCAATAACTTCTTGGAAGGGGGAGATCCACTTGCTGAAACCTCTTCGCCTATGAAATCTCTATGTTATAGTTTGTCCCTCTAGGAGAAATAGGCTAGCTCTGAAACCCGATCGTTTACCTTTTCCTCTTTGCCCTTGCTCCAGCTTCTTTAGCTCCTATTTTCCTCTTTCTGGTTTCTTCAGCTAGTTGCTCCACCTCTGCTCTAGATTCAACTCTTTCTTAACCACCTTGTTTACGCTCGAATTAAACTGACCTCTTTCTTCCTTCTTTCTCATCATACTCTTCCATTATTTCGTTTGGGTTAGGAGCAGTTAATGACTTTCGGACATTTTGAAGGGTTTGGGGATCCTAGGGTTTCGAAAAGGAGGAAAGGGATTTGGTGAAGAAAAGTGAGTGGTTTGATGATTTCTGAGGTAGGTGATCCTTCAGGTTTCAAAATTCATCTATTTATGGGCTAAATGTGTTGTTGTGCCTTCATTAAATGTCGTGACAAAAACTAACCTAGGGTTTATTCCCTTTTTAATTTTATGTCTCGACATAGGAAAATAATATCGCGATATATTTTCTGAAATTAATTAAAACTAGGTCAGTCCTTTGTTGCGACAGAGCAAAAATTGTCGTGACATAAAAATTTGATGTTCAAGTGTACTTATGTCACAACAAAGAGACAAATTGTCAAGACAAACATCTTTGCAATATCTGAGTCTAAAGCCAACTAGGTCATGACATAGAGAAAGTATGTCGTGACACAAAAATTTGATGCTCAAGTAGACCTATGTCGTAACATACAGAAATATTGTTGTGATATATTTTATGGTGTTTATTTGTACTTATGTCATGACAAGAGAAAGATTGTTGCGAACAATGAGTTTTTTCGGTAGAGATTGCTGAGATTCACATTTTTCATCAGATAACATTCAAAACGATGTGCGTTCATTCATGTAATCGGGAACATCTTGTGACCTTTGATCGTCAGTATCAGTTCAGTGCAATCCACACCATTCTTAACCGTTGCGATTGTGATGCCAGTGTTGAGTGATAGAATAGACTACATATTTCACTACGAACAAAGTCACCACATCTGAACTGTTGTTGTCGTTGAGTAAAATTCAGAAATGATACCTCCACCATGATCAATTATCAAAACTGTTATGTTAATATAAATTATAATTGCAATAAGTCAGTTATTCATAGTTAAAACTGGACATCTCCTAAGTTATGTTAATAATCGCTAAATGGGCATTTGATATTCTTCGTAAAATTCTACCTCTTAAATGCAGTTCATCTTCGTTTGTGTTACTCTGAATGCTGTCCACGTGTTCAACATTCCACATCGAGTGGTTCAGTGATAAACTACTAAGTTTTACTCGTGCAGGACCACTCCATCTTAACTTCAGTTTTCTTGGAAACAGCTTGAGCATGGAATTATATAATATGAATTGTTCTCTAGCTTTGAATTCCTTCCTCAAAATCTTCTGATCATACCACTTCTTTGTCTTATCTTTGTAGATTCTGACATTATCATAAGCTTCATTCCTCAACTTTTCTAGTTCATTCAATTGGAGTAATTTTTCTTCTTTGGCAACTTGGAAGTCACAATTCAATTTCTTGATGGCCCACATAGCCTTGTATTCCAGTTCCAGAGGGAGATGACAAAGTTTTCCAAATACAATTCTATATGGGGACATTTCAATGGGAGTTTTGTAAGCAGTTCTATAAGCCCATAATGCATCATCTAAATTTATAGACCAATATTTTTTGCTTATATTCACTGTTTTCTCTAGAATTTTCTTTATCTACCTGTTGGAAATTTCTGCTAGCTCATTTGACTGAGGGTGATAAGTCAATCCCATTACATGTTTGATTCCATATCTGCTCATGAGTTTTGCAAAAAATTTATTTGCAAAATGGCTTCCCTCATCACTAATAATTGTTTTGGGTGCTCCAAATCTACTCAAAATATTTCTTTATATAAACCCAACAACTGTATTAGCATTATTTCTGGAACAAGCTGTTGCTTCCACCCATTTGGTTGCATAATCCATAACTAGGAGAATGTATAGATTTCCAAATGATGATGGAAAAGGTCCCATAAAGTCTATCCCCCAAACATAAAAAATCTACACTACCAAGATTCCTTGTAGAGGCATTTCATTTCTTACCTTATGTTGCCCGTTCTCGACATTTATCTGATATTTTACCCATTCAAAACAGTCATTAAATAGAGTAGGCCAATAAAAACCTGATTTGAGAATTTCATGGGCAGTTCTATCTCCTGTAAAATGTCCTCCATATGGTGATGCATGACATTTATCAATAATTTCTCTTTGTTATGTTTCTGGTACACATATTCTGATAATCATATTTGCTCCTCTTCTGAAAAGTAGTGGATCATCCCAAATATAGAATCTGCTATTAGTCCTCAACTTTCTTTTCTGCTGGTTGCTGAAGTCATATGGCATAATTCCACAGGCTAGGTAATTCACAATATCAGCATACCAAGGTGTTTGGAATGATAACACAAACAACTGCTCATCAAGACAGTTTTCTACTAATTCACTTATATTTTCTTCTTCAGTAGTCTTTTCCAATCTAGAGAAGTGATCAGCTATCACATTGTCACCACCCTTCTTGTCTTTAATTTCTAGATCAAATTCTTGCAGCAATAATACCCATTTGATTAGTCTGGGCTTGGCATCTTTCTTAGCCATCAGATATCCAATTGCAGCATGATCAGTGTGTATTATAACATGGGACCCTAATATGTAAGGCTTGAATTTTTCATAAGCAAATACCATTGCCAAACATCTTTTTTTTCAGTTGTAGAGTAGTTATCTTGTGCTTCATTGAAGGTTTTGTTAGCATAGTATATGGCCTTGAATATCTTCTCTGTTCTTTGTCCAAATACAGCTCCCATTGCAAAATCACTGGCATCACACATAATTTCAAACTCCTTGTTCTAATCAGGTGTTACCATGATGTAGGCTGTAACCAATCTGGATTTAATTTCCTTAAATGCAACTTTGCATGATTCATCAAAATCAAACTTTGCCTCTTTTTCCAACAGTCTGCATAATGGTTCAGAGATTTTTGAGAAGTCCTTTATGAATCTTTTGTAAAAACCAACATGTCCCAGGAAACTTCTTATCCCTTTGACTGTTGTAGGTGGCAGGAGAGTTTTTATGATAGAAACTTTTGCTTGGTCTACCTCTAATCCAGTTGCAGAAATTTTGTGTCCTAAGACAATACCCTCTGTTACCATGAAATGGCATTTTTCCCAATTTAAGGCCAAATTCTTGTTTTCACACCTCTAAAGTATTGTTTCTAAATTTTCCAAACAATTCTCAAAACTGGATCCATACACTGAGAAGTCATCCATAAATATTTCCATAACTTCTTCCACCAAGTCTGAAAACATAGACATCATACATCTTTAGAAGGTGGCAGGAGTATTACATAATTCAAATGGCATCATTCTGAAAGCAAAAGTTCCATAAGGACATATAAATGTAGTTTTCTTCTGATCCTCAGGGGCTATAGCAATTTGGTTATAACCAGAATATCCACCAAGAAAACAATAATGGGGGTGTCCTACTAACCTGTCCAGCATTTAGTCAATGAAAGGTAGAGGAAAATGATCCTTTCTGGTAGCAGTGTTTAGTTTCATGTAATCTATACACACCCTTCATCCTATCACAGTTCTTGAAGGAATAAATTCATTCTTCTCATTTCTGATCACAGTGAATCAACCCTTCTTGGGAACCACATGAATTGGGCTCACCCGGGGTTGTTTGAGATTGCATATATGAAGCCTGCATTCAACCATTTCAGTACTTATTTTCTTACTACTTCTTTCATTACTGGATTCAGCCTTATTTGATGTTCAATAGAGGTCTTTGCATTATCCTCTAAAAGGATCTTGTGCATGTAGATGGAAGGACTAATTCCCCTTCTGAACTTGTTTATGTTTTTTCTGCTTTCTGTTCATTACTGCATTTTTCTGTATTGTTTTCATCAATACTGAGTACTGCTTCTTTTGATTCAAAATTGGAGTTTAGAAATTCAACATCAAGAACATCAAGATACTGGAAATTCATCTCATTTTCATTCATTGAATTCTTAATCTTACAATCATATATTAGTTCAGAACTGATGGGTAGAATTTGGTTTTCTCTGATCACCTGATCAACATTGTCAAATTCTGGCTATTTCAAACTGCGATTGAGATTAAAGTGCTTTGCCTCATCTCCAACCCTTAGAGTAAGCTCTCCTTTCTTCACATCTATCAAAGCTGCTCCTGTAGCAAGGAATGACCTTCCTAACAGCAGAGGGACTTGTTTGTATTCTTGATACGATAACCCTGAAAGTCCGTTGGAAAAATGAACTTTCAGCGATAAGCACATCCTCAAAGAATACCTCGGTTGGCTCCAGGTTCTATTTTCTATCTAGGGTCGTATGAGGTAGGCTCCTCGAGCTTAATCTCTTAAGCTACGGATAAAGGCAGCGGGTTGATGCTGGCTCCATAATCACCTGGTGCTTTTCCGTTTCGAATTTTTATTGAGCGAGATAGTGAAAATTTGCTTGGATTACATCTTCTTTGGTAAGGACCTTTGAATAACTGCATTGCAGGTTACTATTAGGCTCACTACACCTTTTTCAGCAAATTTTCTTTTATGCTCAAAATATTCTTCACGAATTTAGCATAATGAGGCATTTGAGTCAATGCCTGCGAAAAGGGATCATCAACCTCATTTCTTGAACATGTAAAGTGTAAGAGGTAGCTCTTCTAACTTAGCCTTTTGTAGCCTTTGAGGGAATGGGACTTGAGGCTTGTAAGCTTGATCCTCTTCCTTCTTCTTTAGAACTCCCTTTTCTACTTCTTTAGCCTGTTGCACATTTTTGCACATCTCTGCTTCTTGACCATACGAGTATGCGCGATTCTTCCTCAATTCTTCTTTCTCTTCCTCGGTTTCAACCTGTTTTCTTTTTTTCTACCTTCTATCTCTCCTCCACTTCTTAGAGTAACCACCATGCAATCCATTGGATTCTTCCTTGTGTCACTTGGAAATGCATCCTTGGACTGATTCTGCATAGCTAGGGCCAACTGCCCTACTTGTGTTTCCATATTCTTCAAAGAGGCATTCGTATTGGCCTGAAACACAACCGTGTTTACCTGAAATGCTGCTAGATCAGCAAATTTCTGCTCATAGATGTTCAACAACCTCTTATTTTCCCCCATGAAAGTTAACATCTATTCTTCAAAGGAAGAAGATCTCCTTTGTCCCTGATTTTCTTCCCTCTGACTTCCTTGTTGTTGTTGTTGGAACTTAGGTGAAGCATAATTTTGTTGAAAATTTTTCCCAGGTCTTTGACCTTGCTGTGCTCCTCCCCCATATGAAAAATTCTCATGGTTCCTGAGTGCTAGTGAGTAATAAGTTGGCAAGTTAAGGTTAGGCTTAAAGTTGTAACTTCTATTTGCATTGAGATACTGTGCCTCCTCAACTTGATAGGGACCCTCATGGGCTAGTCCCTCTTTAGCACTATTCCTCTTCTCATTTTCATCAACTATTCCCACTTCATTTGTTGAGTGCATTCTTCTCTCCAGGTTCCCTTTCAATCTGCTGCTACTCCTTGAAGTTTCAGATGGAACTTCATAATTGCATTTGGCCAGATCTTCTATCAACTGCTTTTCATCTTCAGCACTTTTTTCTCTTAGAAGCTCCATAGCAGGCTGTATCAATTATACCCTTGGAGTTATAATTCATAGCATGATAAAAAATATCCACCCGAGTGGTCAGATCTATTCCATGCATGGGGCATCTTTTCAGCAATCTTTTGTATCTTTCCCATCCATTGTAGAGACTTTCATCCTCTCCCTATTTGAAAACTATAATTTCCCCTCTCCTTTTAGAAGCGAGGGTAGGAGGGAAGAATTTGCTCATGTAAGCCTCCACCAACTCTTCCCAAGTGTTCATTGATCCAACAGGCAGTGACTCAAACCAAGTTGCTGCCACATCTCTCAGTGAAAATGGAAATAGTTACAGCTTGATCACTTATGGTTTCACCCCATTTAACTTGACTATATTAGCCATCCTTATGAATCTTCCCATATGCTCATTGGGGTGCACTCGCTTAGGATGCCCGATAAATTAGTCTTTCTTTGTACCATTGTGATCAGGCTGGCTTTAGTTTAAAATTGTTTGCTTCAATAGCAATTTGTCTCTGAGTATTCATCTTGAATAACTGGCCTCCAAAAGTCTTCCATAGTCATTTGCCTCTAAGGTCTCTCTGCTTCTTCTTCTTCTGGAATAGGTTGCATTCTTTCTCTCTGATTTTCCATAATTGTTGATTCAGCACTTTTAGCCTTTCTCATATTCCTCAGTGTTCTTTCAGTTCTACATCCAGGGGCAGCAATTTTGCTTATGGTTTTCTATGCATCTAAAATCTTCTTGAAATAGAAACAAATTGAGATCAAACTAAATGTGGAAAACAACTAGGTCAGCTTAAGCTCATAATTTTATTTTATTTTTTTTAGTAGCTTACTCAGCTACTACAGTTAAAA
Source organism: Tetrastigma voinierianum (assembly GCA_016808115.1). NCBI lineage: Eukaryota > Viridiplantae > Streptophyta > Magnoliopsida > Vitales > Vitaceae > Tetrastigma > Tetrastigma voinierianum. The sequence goes on from JAEQBH010006129.1 coordinate 265,437, forward strand.
ACTATTTTTGTGATTTTCTGAAATTTATGATAGAATAAAGAAAAATGTCCAAATTAACAATTCTCTCTTTGGTTAGAATATTGATATTTAAATTCATCTTTTTCTCAATCCCCGGCAACAGCGCCATAAACTTGATTGACTAATTTTTAAACCAAGACCAAATCCGATGAAGTAATTAGCAGTTTCATCCAAAGATTTTTCAGTCCCTAGTTGGAATGCCATAAAACTTGTTTGACTAAATTTTGATAAAAATATGTGTTTAGCCCTTTTTGAAAAAGGGATCCATTAAAATTGGTTTGAGTGCAAATCCTTTTGCAAGTGCGCGGTGCATACAAGTAATAAAATGGATTTAAGTTAGGATATCATTCCCACGAGTTGATGATAAATTGAAAAGATCAAAAGTACCTATCTACTCCAAGATCTTTGTTATTTGAAGACTCAAAGTTAAAAATTGTTTGGTTCTAAACTAAAGCAAAAGTAAAAACTAGATAAAACTCTATAATACATGTAAGAAATTAAATCGTGGATTCGATAGTTCAGAGTAAAGTAACCTTTGGGAAATGAATCAGTGTACAATTATATAATTCTGCGTCATTTTATAACATAGTTCGATATTAGTTTGAAATATGAACTTGTCGAAGATGCGAGGTAATATAATTTGGATTTCTCCACTCAGCTTCATACAATTTCAGCAATTAGAGATCCATATTTTTTTTCGAATACATGGGTTTAATTAGTTACTTGTAGAATAGAAACATCTTTCTAAAATCTGGGTGTTTTTCATTTTTAGTACTTCATACCCATTTCTTAGGACTGAAGACTTCTTGCCCCTATAGATAGGATATTGCAAGTTTTCTCTTATCTAATTGGTAACTCATCCGTCTAATTTGATAAGATTCTATATCTCCTTGATTAGATCTATGCTAACACGGGATCAAGATCCTCTCATTAGATTGAGGAGAAACCATTGATCAATTAAATTGATACATCATCAACTTTCTGCACCATGGTAATTAGTGATCTATCTAAGTGATATCTCGAGTTAGTGGTTCCATAATATTGATCTAACATACCCACACAAATGCTTGTTTCACACTTTAGAATCTACATCTTTGTGTCACTTAGAGGGCCTCCTGGAAATTAGAGCAAGATGCAGTCCTTTTTGGGTACATTCTTAATATTCCTAAACAAGTAGCTTCAAGAACAATACCAATTAAATAAATCCAAAATTTTGAACTATGACCTTCTTTCAAGTTAAGCAAAAAATAATAATTAACATCGATCCATTCCCAGATGGAGCTCAGTCTTTCAAAACTTGATCATAAATAACAATGACTAACTGATAAGGTAAATTCACTGAAATTTCAAACGAACTAAAATACATGAACTCCCAAAAATTTCCAAATTCATTAAATTAGACCATAATAAAAAACATAATTTTATAGCGAACCCAGCTCGAAACTTCACACCAGATCACTGTTCAATCCCAAAAAGAACTAGCTAAAATGCTACTCTAAAAACTAAATAAAAGAAAAAATATATATACAAGGGTCTCGAGTTACATAGAAGTTCTACAGTTTGAAAGTACAGCGTAGTGCATAGATGCATCTATTTATAGATTTTTTCAAATGATGGGCCACACTTCGGCTGGAGTGGCCCAATTAGTAGTTTTGTCACGACATAGAAAATTCTGTCATGACATAGTTTTCATCTTTGTCGCCCAGCATCTTGTCGTGGCATGCAGTTTCTATTGCGACATATTTTTATGCTTTCTTCTTGAATTCTGTCGCAACATAGTTCTGCTTAGGTTGTTTGGTTTATGTCGCGACCAGAGTGTCTTGTGTCGCAACAATTCTTGGACGCATTGCAGCTTGAATACTTGAATAGTATGTCACGACAACAAAATTATTTATCGTGATTGACTTTCCTTTTGTTGTGCTGCTTTGTGTAGTGACATAGAATTTTTGTGTCGCGATAGAGTTTCTGAGTCTTCTGCTTTCTTTTATGTCGCGATAGAGTGTTGTAATGTTGCGACATAATTTGAAAATTTCTTGTTCTTGATGTGTCGCGATACTCTTTTGTTCACTTCCAAGCATTCCTCTTCAATTTATGTAGCAACCTAGCTTCTAGTTGTCGTGACAAAGAATTATGCCTTGAGTTCTTCATTCATTGTCGTGACATAGTAAAGAATGTTGCGACATTCTTCTTGTGGTTCTTTTCAACCTTTGTCGCAACAGAGTTTCTCATAGTTACCTGGGTCTGTTGTCACGACAGACTTTTTCTTTATCATGACATAATCGTCTTTGATCCTGGTCGCTGGCTAAACTGTTTGTTACAACATTGAAGTCTTTGTCTCGACATACTTGTCTAGGTTGGTCTCATGTCTCTTCCGTTTACATCGCGACGCAAACTTCTCTGTCGTGTGAAATCTCTTACTCATCGAATTTTATTATCCACGATAGAGATTTTGCGCTTGTTTTCTTCTTGTGTCATGACATAAGTTTCTATGTCGCAACATAAGTTTCTTGTAATTCTTAACCACATGCCTTGATGGCGGAGTCTTTGTCATAACAGAGTTCACTTCAACCTCATGTTGTGTTTGTCGCGAGTTAAAAATTCTCTGTCGCGACAAAGTCTTCTTGCCCTACAAAGCTGATTGTGGATTTTGTGTCATGACATAGTTTTCTTTTGTTGCGATAGAGCTTTTATGCTATCTTCAATTCTTTATGTCGTGATAGAGTTCTGAGATGTCACAACATGAGTTTCATTGCCATTTGCTTGATCAATGTTGCGACAGAGTAAGGAATGTCGTGACATTCTTATTCATGCACTTCTCCAGCTTTGTCACGACATAAAAATCCATTGTCGTGACAGAAATCAACCAATCTATCAAAAATTATGTCGCGACAGTCTTAATATATGGCTTGAGTTTCGCTTGATCCTTGTTGCGACATAACTCCTACTGGTTCTATTGGGATTCTGTCGCAACATTCTGAAACTATGTCACAATAGAGAATTCTACCCTGGCCAATTTTCTGCTTTTCTTATTGGAATTATCTCCTTTTCATTTAAAACCTGCAAAACAAAAAGTTGGTGAATATTCCATAATTCAGCATAAAAATGAATCATAAACTTCTAGAAATATGCCAAAAAATGGATTAAAAATAGATGAGTTTAAGACTCATCATGGGTGTCGCCGCCTATGTTAGGAAGTGTGACCGCTGCCAGCAACAGGCTCCAGTCTCAAAACTCCCGGCCCAAGATTCGACAACCATAACAAGCCCCTGGCCCTTTGCTTAATGGGGTATTGACATAGTTGGGTCATTGCCTACCGCCCGGCTCAGAAGAAGCTGTTGTTAGTTGCCATCGACTACTTTAGCAAATGGATAGAGGCCGAAGCCTTTGCATCCATCAAAGACAAGGAAGTTGTTTAGTTTATATGGAGAAATATTGTGTGCAGGTTCGGGATACCCCAATCAATTGTAATGGACAATGGGCTGCAGTTCGATAGCCGAGTATATAGAACTTCTTCAATGAATTGAAAATAAAAAACCTATACTCCACCTCGTGGTACCCGCAAAGCAACGGCCAGGTAGAAGCTTATAACAAAACATTCATGTTAGCTTTGAAAAAACACCTACATTCAGCCAAAGGAAAGTGTTCAGAAGGAGCTACCAGTGTTATAAACTACATGGGACCCAACCTGACTGGCCAGATGGGGAATCACCATTTGCCCTCACATACGGGATGGAGGCTATAATCCCCACGAAAATTAGGATGCCTACCATTCGAATAAAAATTCCTGAGGATGTAAACACTAAAGCCGTAATTAAAGACCTGGACACGGCTGACGAACTTCGGGAGGCGGCAGCTGTACGCATAGCATCATACCAGCAGAGGTTGGCAAGCTTGCACAAACGGCGTGTAAAGCCACGTACGTTCAAAGATGGGGAATTAGTTCTAAGAAGGGTTTTTGAAAACACAGCTAACCTTGCAGACAGGAAGTTCCAGCCCAACCGGGAAGGACCATACACGGTGGTTCGAGTAGGGACAACTAGTTCTTATGCAATGAGCAGGCCAGACGGGACTGTTGTTCCTAGAATGTGGAATGCTATGCACCTTAAGAAGTATTATCAATAGTGTATTCTTTGAGGAAATTATCATCAATAAAAGATTACCCTTTACACATTTCCTCTTAAAACCTAAAATTATTTCTTTCTAAAAGACCAGATACGGTTATTGTCCGGCTATTATCTAAGAGACCAGATATGGTTATTGTCCGGCTAGTATCTAAAAGACCAGGTACGATTATTGTCTGACCGGTATCTAAAAGTATGAATACAGTTGTTGTCCAGCTGGCTTGGGTACATCCCAAAACCCACCTTGATTCCGCCCACGAAACTCTGAAAAACTGACTAAAAAAGCATATATTAACAAAGCGACCCGATAATCGGGTAAGCCCACAAAAACTGAAATCAAAAGCAAAAGCGAAAACCCACGGGAGATAAGCGATCGAGTTACTAAACTGGCTCATACCGTCAAAAACTTAAAGGTATTCTTGCGAGAAATGCATAAGGCTTTAATGAAATTTGAGCATAAGCAAAGCCTTCGGACCCTTTACATATGTGGGAGTAAGGCATCTTCTGAGTGCATTAAATGCGTAGATGGATCGGCTAATATCGGGAGATGTGCTCACACTAGCAGCTTAGTGTTCGCAAAAGCGTTTAACCTTCCCGGGGCACAAAAAAAAAAAAAAAAAACAAATGAGCCACTATGGGCTAGATCTGTCTGTTTGGTGGGTCCTGAGTTATCCCCATCAAAATGGCTTGGGCCTGTAGCTATGAGGCCATCGACCAACTTTGTTTGGGAAAAGGTAAAGAAACTTCGTCTCAGAAAACCAATAGAGGAGAGGCTTCTTAGCGTTCAACTTTAGATGGTTAGCTCCTCTGGGCGAGTGCGAAAGAGTGGAAAATAGAAAACTCAATGCATTAGTATGCCCAAAAACCTCATCTCATTAAAATATGCCAAAATGCGTTAATAGTTACATTAAAACCAAGACAAACATATCCAAGCAACCTTGGTGGATCCATTACAAGAATATCGAGTAAGCGTCACGGTGATGCAAAGAAAAGGAATCAGAAAAGGAAGAGATGAAAGAAAAGAAGAGGAAGAGGAAGAAGGGAAAATCAAACACAAAGAAGAATCTGCATTATCCCGCTTGAAATCTCCCTTCCTCTCAGCTTTGCACCTCGGCTGCCGCAACCCTAGAAGGCGCCAGCAATAGGGGAACCTAGCTGGCCACGGAACTCTGAAAAGAAAGCGTACTTTCTTGGTCCCTCGTCCACTGACCTCGGTCCAATTTACACTAGGCTCGTGGCTCAGAAAGGTGATGTTGGCATATTTAAACCTCCCATCTAGGGCACTTGATGGGTCAACACAGACATCGTCTTTAAACACACAATATCTATAACTAACAAACAGCTGTAGAGACTTCTAAAAGTCTCCACCCACCATTATTCCACCTTTACTGTCCTAAAGAAGAATTCAAGATAGATAGACAAGCTAACGGAAGAGCAATTTGTTGGAAATTTCATAAATTTCGCTAATTCACCATCATATATATAGAAATTGATATTTGAGCGCATTAAATACATCATTAGGAAATACAGTGTATTTTACGGTAATGTGCTCATCGAGACATATGCATTAATGCGCCTCGATTTCCATAACTATGGACCTTGAAACACAAGTATTTTTCCCTGCCCAGAAAAGCATGATATTCTAGTTTGGAAAAAGGGGGGCATTGTGAGTACCATGGATTTTGGGCCCAAGACCCACTACTCAATAGGCTGGCCTTGAGCGAGCCCGTTGCGGTCGAGCCCTGATATGGCCCAAAATGGCACATTTACATCAAAACCATGCGAGAACTAATTAGACAGGAAAGACCTACATCCCGTTTGAAGTCCCCGAGTCCCCTAGTCGGTCGTCCTACCGCGTACAGGATATTTATCCACGAATCTCTCAATCTAGTACGTCTCAAAACAATAATCCTTAATAAGAGAGAATTGGTCTTTGATAAGGAAAGACACTTTATCACTAAGTTCGTGATATTATTTCTCGAATCAAGGAGAATTGAGGTCTACGATAAGGAAAGAGATTCTATCCCCAAAATCCTGAATTATCTTTCCACGAGAATCAAAAGGAGAAATCCAAGTATAAAACAGAAACTCCCATGAGGGAAAGGTATGCAACCACAACTATCATACTTCATCACCTTCTTCATTTCTTTGCGACTTAGCGTCGGGCGAGGTGGCACATCGGCAGGTCGGATCCCCTTTTTTGCAGGTTTATACCACGCCGCTGATGCCCAGGAGGTTAGACGAACCAGGTACCGACACGACTTAGCACCTAGGGCTAGGAATTTGCCCCTCAAAATTTTAATCCAATTAGGAATTCATTTCCCCTCAAAACCCTAATGCCCCAGTTAAAAGAAAATCTTTCATATTATAAAACTAAAGATAATCATAATAAGAGGAAAGCTTAAAAGCTATGTGAAAAGGTTAAAAAGAGAGGAAAAAATAGAGGAGATAGGAAGCAGGGGAGGAGAGAAAGGAAAAAAAGAAAGATGAATATTTTGTAAGTTTTTTTTTTTATTATTTATCTTTTTAAATTTTATTGAAACATTATATTAATAAATGACAAATTTATGTGTTGTTCATTTTTAAAACTTATTATTGATAATAGTTGTTTATATTCAACATTAAATTTACTATTGAGAAACAAAATTTGATTTGTTATTAGAGTTTTTTTTTTAAAGAAAAAAAATAATATTATTGATTCAAACTTGCAATAGATCGATAGATCCAAGATACAAATGGCTAAAAACCATACATGATGAAACAATATCCTGGTTAATAGTATAATAAATCGGTATAAAGCCTACAAATTTGATAAAATAGTGACTAGAATTTCTACAACTTCAGTTCTTCAACATACTGACGACCATAATTTGATATCTTCGATTGATCAAATGCAATTTCCTTGTTCATCGCTCACGGATAAAGCGCAGCGAGACAGCGAATAACACCAGTGTCATAACAGTGATGACAAACCAAATGTCGATAAAATGGTGTCAAACCGTCGATAAAACAATGCGACACAAAAACAAGCCAAAACCTAAATCTTAGGTGGAAGAACCACTTTATTAAGCGAAAATTAAAGAAAAGGTCGAATAGGTGATTTTAGGCAGATGACCTGACATCACCCTCATTGCTTGAAGAAAATAGAAAAATATGAGAGAAAATGATAGAAGGGCAACTATTTGTTATTAGAGTTTAATAATTTAAGTTGTTAATGTTATATTTCTTAGTTTACATAATATTTTTTAAAAATATGTTATGATAATGATTATTGGATATATTAAAATTTTTATTGGTGTTATATATTTTATGTTTATAATAAATTGATACTATCAAAGTTTGTTGTAAATTGAAATAAATAAATAAATAAATATATATATATATATATATATATATATATATATATATATATATATATATATATATATATATATATATATATATATATATATATATATATATATATATATATTTTTGAGTCGAGAGGCGAGGCTCTGTGAGAAGACAAATAGAGACTACACCTTTCTGGCGTCTTTATACTGACATGATACGAAGGAGAAAGTTCTCCAATTCTTTGGAGGTTTTCTCCATCTTGCGATATTAATCTGTCGGAGAATTGAGTAGCTTGCCATCTTGTGTTAACTTGGTTACCTTCCACACATGGAACATGTTTAATGCTTATCGACCGGTCTTTATTTATGTAATCCTTGCATTCCTATATTAAATTAGTAGAAATTATAGAAAATCTCATCTAACCCTCTGATCCACATAGACTATTAGTGAGTTAAATTTCTGTAATTAAATCCCAGCTTTCAGATTCTCCTTACCATTTCGGCCCTTGTAGAAGAGCGAGTGCTTCTTTTATTTTCTTTGGAGTCAAACCTATGATGAAGCTATCTTCGATCTCCATTTCATTCCTTAATGCACCTGCACCCCTGCGCTCGGGATCATACTGATAAAGCCATATCGACATTTTGGCTTCTTCACCGTGCAGGGTGGTTTGCTTCAATCTATCCACTCTCAACCTGGTCTTCCTATTACCCCTATTTCTATGGCTTGTGTGGCGAATGCTGAAACCACTTCATGGGTATAAGAATTTACCAATACCACCTTCTTTTCCAAGCTAGTGATATTGGTATTAAACACCTCTTCATTCCTCCACTTCCAAATCCACCAGAGGTAGGTAGCGAATTTTTCCTTCCATGTGTCTCTCTCCCCTGGATTGCTAAAGGTAAGGTTCCATCTTAGCCATTCTTGAAAGGGCAGGATTATGTTTCCTTTCTTCTCTTCTTCTGTCATCACCCTCTGCTAGAATTGTAACACCCCTTTTTTTTATCTAACAATTTAACTGTAGCTCTGATACCAAAATAAATGTAAAGTCGAGGCGCTACCATCTGATGCAAATCGTTTTTGTATCACGTAAGAATATATAATAATATGCATCAAAACATTTGCGGTAGGTCCATCATTTGGGATAAATCCCAAATTTGTATAATATGGCATTATATGCCCTTTTCAATCAGGTCATTTACAAAATATATCAGAGTTTTCAATATCAAAACATTTACAAAACAAAATCAGAATTTAATCAAAATGGTGAATCAATTCATGCAGATACTGGTCGGATCTTGCCGACAGAGTGAAGCTTTGACGTTGACTCTAAATCTCTGCTGTCTTTGTCCTCCAACATGTTCACTCGATACCTAAGCGATGACAAAAACAATGCGCTAATCATTTTCATGCTTAGAGGTTCTATACAATTCTCTCTTCATTGGGATTTAAATCAGACAATACGTGTTTATAAACAAAGCTTTTGTACATTTTCCTGACCCGATCAGTGCGATACATACACACACACACACGCACACACTTACACACAATATATATATATTCATTTTATTTACATTCAATTGCAATTAATTGGTCATTTCAAGTTCATGATTTCATATGCAATAAATCATTTCAAATCCTGAATCATGCACTTTTCAATCTTATTATTATTTTATATCAGATTTAACCTGCTTTGGTGCATAGGATAACGAATCATAGACATGGTCTTGTTGGAGTGTAGACCAGTATAAAAGCGGTTTATAGCAGTGCGGTCTCGTAAAATTCTTTATTGAGTTATTAAAAATCAATTTCGTGAACACTATCATCTCGGCGGACTCTGGAGATCGGGTGACACTTCATTACATTCGACATATCACGCTAATTTGAAGCTATATTGGTATATCAATCTATCTTAACTCGAATTTAATGCTTAACATTCTTTTAAAGACGCCCAAAATCATTCAATACAATTTACAAATGGAGTGTATATACATTTGGATACAATAATTTATTTTTTCAACACTCACGAAAATTTTCATATGCAATTTATTTCTCAATCGGTTGTCTCAAATCAATATAAAACAAATCAATATGTAATTTATCATAAATTATTTCAATATTTCATAATATTTCACAATCAATTTTGAAACAATGAAAGAAGAGTATAGATCAAACTTTCACAAATTTGAAACAAGAGAGAGATTGAAGAACAAACTCAAAAAGGTTGTTGCTCTTTGATTCCAATCATTGGAATCCCGTTCTTGGGTCAAGCTTCCTCGTCACCAGCCTAATTCATCCACAATATTTCCTGATTAAACGACCCGAAAGAAAAATCGATTTGTGCATTCTAGGATTTTGGTTAGGGTTGATATCTACCCTAATACTCCTTCACTTGCAAAATTTTAAGGGACACATGGTATATTTTCTCATGCTTCCTTTAAGAAAATGATATCTATGAGTCTATTTTCAGTAGGAATTGTAATCATCTCATTTAGATCATCTAAACTCAGTTATGGCATTTATTTTGAGCTAGTCGATATCTTAACTCATTGGATCACCTACTGTTATTTTAGATTTTGGGGTCTTAACTCCGCCAAATTTGTAATGGTTTACTAATTTGAAGCTATGGTTTTAAGGTTTCTTCTCCAATTGGAATCATCAAGTTGGATCACCAAAACTCAAGTTATTGCATTTTACATCTAGACTACTCTAATTTGCAAAAAAAAAAACACCTAGATCCACTTTGACAGATTTCTGGAAACTTTGAGGTTTTAATTTACATACATTTCCTTCAAGTAGATTATTTCCCTAGAAGTGTAGTTTACCCATAATTTTGAATCACTCGATTAGGATGAGTGAAACTCAACTTATGACCAAAACACCACAACGCTACACCAGCAGGCATACGCGTGAGCTACGAAACTGCAGCCCGTATTCAGAGACCTTGAGGCTACAATTTGCTCTTGGTCCCTGCTATACATTTGTAGCTCTATATCTTATGGTTATTTAGCAATTAAAATCACTTAATTTTGATGATTATAACTTAACCTATAGCCAAAAAAAGAATAGGGGTTTTGACAATTTTTTTACAGGAACTCCTTTGAAAACCCAACATTTTCCTTTTTACAAACATTCCTCAAAACCAACCCAAACAAATAGAAACCAACAATACAATTCAAAACTCAACCCAACACAACCCTAAAACTAATCTACAACTAATCAAAATCGCCTTCACATAAGGTTAGGGTTTTTCCCAAAATCCAAACATAAGAAAAGAGTTATAGGATTTGTGTTCTTACTTTGAATGTCTTGAAACTTCTTGCCCTAGCTTCCTCCTTGATCTTTCTTATAAGATCTTGCACCAAAGAGCAAGTTCCACACCAATCTCTTGATCTTCACTCAAAACCCTAGCATTTCTCTTTCTTAATCTCCAAATACGTTTTTGCACAAATGACCACGTTAATGGGCAAATGTAGTCTTAAGTCATAACATCATAAGGCCATGTTTGGCTCTAAAATCCATTTTTTTTGAGTTAAGTTCTCCCAATTTCCATACTGCCATATCTTTATTTATTTGCACTTCAATTCTCACTATTCACGCTAGACATATTTTCTTTATCATACCGTGACCCTTAGGTCCTCATTTGATAATTTTTTTCCCATTTTCCCATACTTGCTTAGGTAAATTACAGTTCATTCATTGAATCATAATCAATCATTTATCATTTAACATATGATCATTTAACAATACCCGGAAAATCCCTCAGGTTGCTCAATTTATACCCTAAACACATAATAAAAATATTATAAAAATACTAGGGTATTTTTGGGGCTTTACAAGAATGGTTTCACTTTTGTGCAGTTTTGGAATAAGTGGCAAAGATCTTCCAAATCCTATGGGCAGCAGTGGCAATAAGGATCATCTGTCATTCTCCTCCTCATTCTTTCCATGTTTGTCAAAATCTTCCCATGAAATAACATCCATATGAAGGTGCAAATCTTTTGGGGCAGCTGTAGTTTCCATATTATCTTCCATGTGACATCACGGGTTGAAGTCACGATTAGGCATATAATAACATTATAAGAGGTCTTCACAAAGAACTTTCCGTGCTGAGTCCCGACAAAATCCATCTTCCCGCTTGGAGTTTGAGCGTGCCATCCTTGGTTCCCATTTCAAAAGAATTTGCAGAGGGAGCTTTCCTTGTAAGGCTTCCAGGCTGACCTCCTTGCCGCTCTGTCATTTGCCCTGCTTTAGGCGGAGAGAGGAGGTGTGGCATAGGACTGGGACTCTTTAACCTGCTTTTCTAACATTGGTGGGCCCATTTCATATATAATTTCATTATGAAATAAAACTTCTAGTACTACCACCAAGTGGTGTTTAATTGTCCTATATATACATGCCTGAGTCCCATTTACTTATACATAGTCAAATGCCATTATTAAAAAACTTTTACATTTACAATCCAAAACTAAAAATCAAAACCTACATTAGGTGGACTCCTATTCTTCATTAATACATCGTATCACGGAATGTCTCAGGATATCTCTTCAGTACCTACAGATGCAACACCCGTGCTAGAAGCTTACTAAACTGATGCAGAAAACGAAGAATAGATATGACCACTTGAAGTGGTCCACAATTATAGGATACATATAACATAATGCATATGTAAGAGTTTAAGTATAACAGAATTCTATAACTGAGTTTTCATATAATATAATTCTTATAACATGATTTTCATATCTCCTGTATGAGTTCAAAACAGAGATCTTGTACAAAAGGTACCTGTAGGTACAATACAGAACATAGCAGAACTGATTACTTATGCTTTCTTATTGTTTATTATTCATATTCTTATCATATAAATTTTTGTCTGTATATATCACATAACAGATATGAGTACTTTTAATTTCATGTATCATATTATTCATGTATACAACATATAAGTATTTGCTTGCAGACCGATGGCACAATGGATAGGAACCGCAACCTGATCGTGCCGGAAGGTGATCTGCCGATCTTTGAGCAGGAGGCGTGTTGCCGCGAAGCGAGTGTAGTACTGGTAAGTCTTAGGAAGCGATTAGAGATGTGCCGACCGCATTAGCGAAGTGGGTGTGATGCTAGTAGAAGATCTTAGAAACACTGATCGAGAACAGAAATGTCATAACACTAAGCGAGTGCCGACGGCGTCGGATCGTGCGTAACAAGAAGTGTTGTAGTGCTTAGTAGAGTGTCGAAGCGCGATCGAGGCGTGCGCCCACGTAACATAAGTGTCGTAGCACTAGCAGGAGTGTTGAAGCACTGAACAGAGGTGCCTATTCATTCACTATTTGATCTTAAGCAGGCATACAATTATGTGTTACCGAGTTCGTTATATCATTCTTAATTGTTATCGATGAGGCGAAAGCGATGTTTGCCCAACGGCCCAGATCGTCGAGGCGAGTACGAGAACATTTTCATATGACTTTTATTCATGTATTAACCCTTTCATTTCAAAATTAACGGAAGAACATGTGAAAACGGGGTTCTCCAGTAGATGTCAGACTTTACATAACTTAGATCTGGTACTCAGCTTCCAATCTGGTACTTAACATCTTTTGGTCCTTAAACCACGCTGGTAAATGCTCGGCTCGATCTTGGTACTTAACATCATGCGGACCTTATACCACCACTTTGATGCTCGGTACTCGGCTTTTGAATGCAAATCACTTAACATCCTTTGGACCTTAAATCACTTTAGTGCGATTTTCGGCGTTCGATATTGGTACACCGATATCCTCTAGACTGAAACAACTTTGAGTACCGGTGCCTCGACTCTCGCTGGTACTCAAACCTCTCTAGAATTTAGAAACAACATTTAGTATTGGAACTCACTGCGATTACTTTCTGAATGGCCGGTTAAGTATTTTCACCAAATCTTCCAACGAAAACAACCATCTTAAAATAACCATAAAACCGAACTAAAACCAACCTGAATCCTTTTATCTGAGATAGGGTTCTTGAACCCCGAACATAGAAAGAGAGAGAGCTAGGAGGGTTTCAGAACCAACAAAACCTTACAAATAGGTTCCATACTTACAAATACAAGAGTTCCAAACATGAATTCCAAACCTGGATTTTCCTCTTCTTCTCTTCTTCTTCTTTTTCTTCCTGCTCTTTTCTTCTTCTTCTTTTCTCCCCACCGAAATGCCCTAACCTTCAAAGCCAAAAAAATGAGGATTTCTAAGACCATGTTTGGTCTTATCGATTTTAGTTCCTTTTAAACTTTGCAATTTAGTCCTCCCTACTCCCATTATTTTTTGTAATTCAACATCTATTCCCTCTGATAACAATATTATTAGGTTATGACCCTTGGGTCCTTATTTTATAAATTACCATTTTAACCTTGACTTTTGTATTAATCCCAACTTTATTCTTTTTCACTTTTAGCACTTAAATTCTGGAAAAGACAAATTTTACTTTTCTTATACTACAAAACTATAATAAAACTATTAAGGTATAATTTGAGGTGCTATAGCTCCAGTACATCTCCATGGTTTTGTAAAATTTGTGACACCACTCTCCGTCCAGGCCAGATTGGGTACAGTCAGGAACATAAATCAGGGATGCTCTGATATGTAAAAAGCGTGGCCTTGACTACGGCATAGGATGTCAAGTGAGGGTCACTCTTTTTATCATACTTATAACCTTTACACTTGCATATTCATCTAATGTTAAACAATTAACTGTATTATTACGATACCTTAGTGGATCTAGAAATATATATACAAGCTCCCGAATATGAAATGTTGACATTTACAATGTTACATTCTAGTTTACAAAATTTAAATATACAAAATAGACTAAAAGGTCTTCGTTAGGCTTTATTGATGTGTGGCCTTTATTTGTGATGTGGATTGCCCGTTCTCACGATTTCCTCTTTTGTACTACGGATTGAACACGGGTGCTAAGCTTTGCGCTTAGTGGGAATATGACTTCTATTAAAGTCACCACACTTTTATACAAATGCATATAACACATATAACATTTCTGAGACTCTTATTATTTCTCATATACTACTATATATATATATATATATATATATATATATATATATATATATATATATATATATATACTTTTCATAACTCAGTTTCATTTCTTATCATCTTCCATATACTTTTCATGTAATCTTGTACTTTTACTTCTTATTGCATAGCGTATACTATCGTATAAGCGATTGCTATGCTTCTCATATCATGTCGTGTAATCTCTCAGCTTCCTTTGCATATACATCATTTTTCTTTTATGTTTCATGCATAAACCTTAGAAGTGGATACGAAACCATGAGGCAGAAGGCGCTATATACTCACTTGTCTGAAAGCATTAGTCCATGAGGGCTGAGGACGTATATTCAACTGTATGAAGCAATTGGTCCATGGGGCAGAAGTGCTTCAATATAATACAGGAAGGTATCATCAACATGCGAGACAATTGACTATCCACATGAGGGCAGGAGTACCGTGGTGACCCTTCAAGGTGCCCAGTGATCTGAAGCAGGGATCTATGTCATCGACAAACGAGGTCGGAATATCAGAGCTTGTATCTTTGCGAGACTTATTTTTCCCCTAATAGTCATGCCCATCTATCCCTCTACCCGAGGGTTCTAGCGAATTGATCAATATGTATTTTATGTTCGGTATATCGTATTCTAGAATAATTATTGTCATTCGGTAATCATATGAGATATATATCTATCGATTATTCATGTCTTTACATTTTCATGTACTTCATTATATGCATAAATAACTATGCTTACCTTTGTATACTTATGAGCTATTTATGATTCATAATAGGCGTTCATAATACAAATAAATTATGGTTACCTGTCTCTTTGCCTACTGTTTCCATGTTTCTGGAACTAATAAGGTTCCAATCTTATCAAACTGTCTATTGATGAATTCTTGACTCAATGGAGGCTTTCCATAGAGTCAGAACACCCAAAATCGGAGTTCAAACAAAGGAGATATGACCTTCAGTTGGAGGTCATCTTGTGATCGATCTTGACGAGGCGGCTGAGCGGCGAGGCTGCAACGAGGCGAGCTCCAGGTCTAACACCTCGGTCGACATCTAATATCTTTGTGAACATGGATGGATTCTTGACTCAATGGGCTTTCCATAGAGTCCAGAACACCAAATCGGAGTTCGAGACGAAGGGATATGATCTTAGAAGTTAGGAGTGCATCGAGCGTCAGTCTTGATAACGACTGGTGACGAGCTGTACTGAAGTGACGAGCTCGGTCTGATACAGCAGTGATTCACGACATCTAATAATCTCCTCCAGGCATATGGATGGATTCTTGACTCAATGGGCTTTCCATAGAGTCAGAACGCAGTGAGAGTTGGGCGAAGGATATGACCTTAGAGTTGGAGGTCATGCGCGGTCTTGACGAAGTGACCTGGGCGACAGTTTTGCACTAGTGATGAGCTCTATCGGCACCTTGTCTGGCATTTTAATAATCTCCTCCAGGCATATGGATGGTTCTGATCAATGAACTCTGTGGAGTCGAGAACACCCAGTCGGGTTCAAGCGAAGGAGATATGACCTTAGTTAGAGAGGTCATGCGTAGTCAACCACGACGAGGCCCAGGCTCTTTGGATCCCGAACACGACCCTCTCTGGGATCGACGACCCTACGGGACTGGCGACCTCTACAGGACGACAACCTCCTCTGGGGCGACCTCTTCGGGACAGCGACCTGGAGTGCTGGCTTGACCTCTGAGGACGACCATACATGGGTGACTCATATACGTTTGGTATTGAGTAAAGACCATAACTTGGTTTGCGAGTCCGAATTAAGAAATTCAAAAGCCTAACATCAAGTTCAGTGGTATGGCTACAATTTCAAAGAAGGGACTTGCCCCAAATTCTCTTTATTTCTGGTTAAAAAACTCGTTCTAAGGTCCGGCTAGTTGACCGGGTGGCGAAGCGGCCCACTACCAGATTTAGTAGGCTGACCTCAGTAAAGGACTATAACTTGAGTCTGAAGTGTCGAGAAATTAAATGCCTAACATCGATTAATTGATGTGGGCTCTGATTATCGAGGACTTACTTCCATATTCCCTTTACTTCGACACTAAAAACTCGTTCTAGGTCCGATTCTGTATATGATCAAAAATAGGGAATTTTCTTGGTTCAACTTGCAACTAGACCCTTCCTAAAGCACATATCTAGGATCCTTAGAGCTCTTCTCAACTTAATCCTAACAAGAAATGAGATTGGGAGTTTCCAAACCCAAGACATGTATATTCATACAAATATTCACGAGTTCCTTCAACTGAGCATGTATCGATACCCTTTTTCGGAATTATACATGTCTTAACCTTATTGCTTTTCTTCGTATTTGCTCCTTTACTCCAAGACCAAAATAAATATTTCTTTTGGTCTTATCCTTCTATTGATCTTATCCCCTTTTATTTAACTTTGGTCCTCAGCTCTCTTATAATATTTGCAAATCAATTTATAATATTTTCTGATAGCCTCAAATCTTTTATATTTGTAATTTGCTTATGCATATTCCTACTTTTGTTTTATCTTTATTTTATTCGAATATTGTACTTTACATTTATTATACCCAAAACATGTTATAAAACTGTTAGGGTATAATTTGGGGTGTTACAAAGACTCTTCCAAACTAATGTCTTTGAGGGTTAAGTTAAGAAGGGGAAAGTCTTCTAGCCATATATATCTCCAAAATAGGGTATTCGTCCCATCATAAACCTTAGATTTCATACCTTTTTGAATTGTGCTCTTCACCGCCACTAAGCCTTACCAGTCATTTGAAGATTTCCTTTTCTTTTTTATCTTGGACACTTTAAGATTCTGACGGGCTCCGGATAGGTTGTGTAAAATTAATGTAAAATGTAAGCATACGCCTGAAGTATGCGTGTGGGGATTTACGTAATATAGTGGCTTGTCATTATCATTCCCATAAGGAAAGTGTTGAATACTAAGTGGCTCTAGAATATCAGGATCTCAAACTCGAGTGAATTATAGCTAATATAATGAAAAGCTAATCCTAAAGAATTGTTAACTCAATTAATGGGGACTACATTTTTGCCTCCCCTTGCCACACTCAATGGATTACAATCTAGATAGAATTGATCATTCAGTACATTAACATATTCACGCTAGCAGGTTGATCGTACCTACGAGATATCCTCCCTCGAGGGATAGTCGCCTATATCACTAGTAGGGTTTATTGCATCTCTGTATCAACCCTTAACTCCAAGACACTTGAATGATTAAACCCTAATCGCCACACTTGGAACCGGGAGATCTCTACTCTCTGATTGACTAAGTGTCACTCTACCCGGATCCCTGGGAACCTTTATCTCTCGATCTCAGTTTACCTTAAGAGCATAGCCAATGTGGCCCAAACACCACCATGTAGATAATTCACAGAAAATAAAGTAAGTCGATACCAAATCCATGGATATACTAAATGAAACTGAATTAATAAGTAATCCATATGAATGTAACAAGGGTACAACAAAAACCCTAGAAATAAAACTAACACATCATGTTGTTCATTACAATCATGGGTGTTTTTAATTAGTAGGAGTTCGAGAAAGAAAATACAAATACAGGAATCATATGATCTCTCGAATCACTCTTGCGTCGTCTTCTCCATCTCGTCCCTCTCTATTCGTTCACGCCCTTTTTCGTTTTGTTCTTCCCCCTCTTATTTGAAATTCATGCTAACCAAGTCTCGGCGACGTATCGATGTTGGGGTGTCGCGATGTTAGGCTATGGAATTGTCTGACCTCAACGTCGCAACATTGGGCTAGGATCTTCAATCTACTCCTTCAAGCCTCCGCACAACCTCCAAACGTCGCCGTTTTCACATGAAATGCACAAGAAGCCAAGTATCAAATATAAGGCGATAAACACACTTATTAATGTATGAAATGACCCGAAAGCATGCTAAACTACGGGTATATGATGAGTGTTTTGAGTACTCATCACACTAGAGCAGCTTGCACATTACAATAGAAGATGGGCTATAACAAAACACACATAAAGGCTAAAGCACACCAAAGCGCCTACGACACGAGTGTGATATACATGACACTAAGCAGAAGTCAAAGGAACTGACAAATTGAGCCTTTATCTTCTAAAATTAGGGGATC